>JAHWFP010193102.1:2282-18912 GCA_023313725.1 Lithobius niger
AAAGAAAGGACCGCTTCCTATGAATGGCGTGACCTTTGAAAAGAAAGAACCGCTTCCTATGAATGGCGTGACCTTTGAAAAGAAAGAACCGCTTCCTATGAATGGCGTGATCTTTGAAAAGAAAGACCCGTTTCCTATGAATGGCGTCACTTTTGAAAAGAAAGAACCGCTTCCTATTAATATAAGATAATTTACTTTTGAAATTATATTATTAATTAGAGGATTCGATAAGTAAGGTAAAACTAGGCAACCAGGGCATCATTCACAAGTAACCACTTCTTGATGCCCTGCAAATGCATGTAAAATATTAAAAAAATTAACAGCAGATTTTATGCATCGCTAGCATTACACCCAAACGTGGTTTTAAAAGAGAAAATTTAAAATTGGACGTGTTGCTGAGGAATAATCCGAGTGGTGGATGTATGCTACGATACAGGTGCATGAATGTTGCAATATCCAACACAATCTCGATGCTGGAGGCCTTGTAAGTAATTGAAATTGTAACGTGGTGTCAGTTTGAAACCCTGAAAAAGGGCGCATGAACAAATTATTGATGTAATAAGTAATTGAAGCTACGAACGGAAAGTAGTCAAGCTGGGAGTTACAGGGGACATAATAAATTCCTAAATGAAATAAATAAGCCGTAACTTATTCAGGATTCAGAATTGTTTCACAGGTAACATTGTAATCATATTAAAAACAAAGCAAAAAACAACGACACTGTTCCAATTGTTTCGTACGTTTTTGATCTTAGGCATAAATAGTGAAAGGGAGACGCACTGATTGAGTGAACGAAGCGAAGGAAAATCATCGTTTATTAGCCAGCGTGCTCTAAAATGGGATTGAAAACACTTAAACATGTGAAGCATGGACATACAATAAACCAAACCGTGTCGATTTGGCTGATGTAACGGCTAATTGGGCAATGGCAAATATGAAAATTTATGAATATAAAATTTTATCGACATAAAATTCCTCCAGAAAAAAAAGGAGCGATGAGATAAGACTGTCACCGTCCTTTTGTACATTCACAGTCCTATGAAAGTTATGATATCAACCCAAAACCAAAACTGGTATAAGAGAAACCGCAAAGTTTCCAAAAGGCGTCGGCCCTTGAAAGCAGTGATATCATTCAACCTGTACAAGGCCACCAAGGTTAATCGCACTAACCGATTTAATCGCACGGAATAATACTCCGGACGTTAAATGAAAACTTGAAGATTGCCACCGCCAGTAGCAATGTTCAAGTTTTCATTTAAGTTTCGAACTATTAGTAGGCGCGATTGACTTGGCTAATAGGATTAACCTTGCTGGCCTTTCCCTAGTTGAATGATATCACTACTCTCAAAGGCCGACCCTTTTTGGAAACTTGGCTGCTTCTCTTATACCAGTTTTGGTTCTGGGTGGATTACATTTTTACTATATGCTTCTTAAAACCACAACAACGCACCAGCATTATGCATCAGCATGGATTATGTAATCAAGTCGAACCTGGTAGGGTTAGTACGGGTGTCGTGTTTTGTGTTAGTTTGATGACCCCCGGCGTTTCGGTGGCAATTCGATATCGTTATATCGTATCTCACTTTTATCAACCAACAGCAGCTGTACACGGCTTCGCCCGGGGTTTTATTTCGCCCGGGGTTTTATTTCGCCCGGGGTTTTATTTCGCTCGGGGTTTTGTTTCGTGGTGTTCGTTCCGTGATTGGTTGGCAGGTAACTTTGCTGCTTTTCGATTTGCGGTTTTGTTTTGCTCGTGGTTGTTTCCCAACTTTCGCTCGTGTGTTGCCTGGACATTCACTGATATAGGTAATTTGTCTTCCTGCAATACCCCGTTTCCTCCCATCCTCCCCTCCTCTCTCGCTTCTACCTTTCCTCCCATCATCGCTCTCGCCCCACGCTCCTATCTGTACCTCTACTTCCCTACACGCTTTGCTACACGTAGTAGCTGAATTTGGATGGGTAGTTGAATTAAATACAGCACCTTCGCCTTTTTTCCCCCTCCCTCTTCTCTACACCCTCCCTGTCCCCTTTATCCCTCTCCTCCTTACCACCCCCCCCCCTACCTACCCACTTTTCTCTTGAGTGAGCCGTACGCCTGGTCGCTGGTGACATCTAGTGGCCGACACTCCAAATTCGACTCTGGAATGAGGGAAAGCATTGCGGGAAAGTTTTTTCAGGAAAGCATGCTTCTCTAAAGGGGCAGCTTCGAGACCAACGTGAGTCCTAATTTATTTCCGCCAGCATGAACATGAACATGGCTGGTAGAATATAATTGAAGTGATCATAAGTGGGGATCATTAGCCATGTTATGAGGGGGATGATTTGATAATTTGAATCACACGATGCGCCGATATTTCCGCCAGCATGAACATGAACACGGATGAATGTAATGGAAGTGATCATTAGAAATATGGGATCATCAGCAGTGCATGGAGGGGAGAGGACTTGAAACACTGGATGCGCTGATTGGGTGAGCAAAGCGAACGAAAATCAGCGTTTGATAGCCAGTGTGCGCAACAATTTTAAGAAACTTATTCCGTCAAACACGGACATACACATGAGCTACCATATCTAACCAGTGTTGCCAACCGTGCATTCAACACCACCCTTGCTTCAGCTAGTCTTCTATATATATATACATATAATATGCTTATGTTGGGATGAGATGCACACAGAAAACTTACAGACAGCCAATGAAAACGGCTCAAATTGAATAAGCAATGTGGGCGGTAGCAATGAAAGAGGGCGAGCGAGATCATTATTGGCACGGCAGAAATTCGTTACCTGGCCTTAATTTGTTGTGCATAACCAACACGTGCGATTTAACCGGTCTGCATCCAACACTACGAGGAAGCTTGTTCGGATTTCAATTGTTTTGCTCAAAACACTTCCTTGGTTTATAGTCTTAAGATTTTTCCAGTGAGCAGTGATCTAGCCGGCGGATGTAACACGAAAAATACTTTAAAAAAAAAATTCTTGAGGTTTACTTTGAAAGCTTATCGACTTAACTGCAAACTTGTGCAATGCGCGCAATTTTCAGACATGCACAACTTTAAAAAAAAAATTAAGTTTGGTCAGTCGGCAAATAGTCAGTTGGAAAAATTACATAATTTTTGGTCGGTCGGCAAATATTCATTCGGCAAAATTACATAATTTTTGGTCAGTCGGCAAATCAGTCGGAAAAATAACATAATTTTTGGTCAGTCGGCAAATCAGTCGGAAAAATTACATAATTTTTGGTCAGTCGGCAAATCAGCCGGAAAAATTACATAATTTTTCAGGTAGGTGGAAAATTATGTCGGTAAATCTCTGGTTTGCACCCGTCCAGCTTTTATCCTTCCCGACGTCTCTGACCCCATCCCGACTATTGCGTGCAGATGTGGAACCCATACTTTGTCAAGGACAACTACTGCAAAAATACATCCTACCCTGAAAAACTTACGTAATACTGAGTGTAGTAGATGCTCGGACCTAACTATCCTGGAGGAATGCAGGATCAGGCGCCACCTACTCGAATCCTTTAAATATGGCAACAATCTGAATCACAGGAAGTGCGAGAGCCTTTTCAATCGTGTTGCTTTTCCAACTGCCTTGGGTCACGATCAGAAATTTGCTAGTTCCCCAGTCAAGGATTCAGACGAACTACAACTTTTTTCAGTGTCAGGCTAATCACACCGTTCGTTCCCTGCGCAACTGGCAGAGGTAGTGGGAACGTAAGAAGAAAGAAAAGTTCTTCGAAGTGGATGTAAACAAAGATATGAGAAAACGGGCATTTGTTCAATGGTTTTTCAACAAAATCTGATTTTTACGCCACTGATACCTGATTAGGGAAGGGGTGCAACCCCCCATCCCCCTCCCCTCATTTCACCGGTGAAGTCCCGTTTCGCCAAAACGAATTTGATAAAATTTTACGTACGCGAAATTTAACACCTTATTTTTGTGTAATGGGGCTTTAAAACGAAAACATTAACAGAGTCAAGCAGTGATAGAATAAGATCAATTGATTTATTTGCGTTTTGAAAACTGGCAATAGAGACGGGAAAACATCTACTTTAAATATTGTTTAGACTGCTTGGTTGACGTCACTACGTCAATGCCAAGGTTATCTTTTAAGAATAGTAGTTATACACCATGATGTATCCTCTTTCCCAAAAGGGAATTTCGTTTTGCAGAAACCTGTTTCGCCGAATCAAAATATTCTTCAAAAATTTAACATTTCAGAAGTTAACGAGGAATTGGAAGTTAAAGAGAAATTCCTAATTTGAAGTAATTTGCGATTAGTTGCAGTTTCTGATGTTATATGTTTAGCCGCAGCGAGCGCGGTAGCGCGAACGAGGCACGTAATTTGAAACAAATCTTTCATGCAAAAAGGATGTTTGTCTATAAATGTCTGACCATTATCATGTTATAAAGGTGAACTCCCGTTTCGCCAAAACCTATTTCGCCCAAAAAAAAAAAGCAGATTAATAGTTTTGCCCTAAGGGGCCAGTCCCGTTTCGCCAAATCCCGTTTCCCAAAAACAAATTTGACAAAATTTTACGTACACGAAATTTAATACGTTATTTCTATGTAACTATGTAATGGGGCTTTAAAAAGCAAACATTTAACAGAGGCAAGCAGTGGTAGAAGCAGTTGATTTATTAGCGTTAGTTATACACGTGATGGTTAACTTTTTCCAAACGGGGATTCCCGTTTTGCAGAATCCCGTTTCTCAGCATCAAAATATTCTTCAAAAATTTAACTTTGCAGAAGTTAAAGAGGCATGCCTAATTGTTAGTAATTTTTGATTAGTTGTGCTTTCTGATGTCATGTGTTTAGCCGCAGCGAACGCGGTAGCGCGAGCGAGGCACTTGATTTGAAACAAATTATTTTGCAAAATGGGATTCTGCAAAACGGGTGTTTGTCTATAAATGTCTGACCAGCATCATGTTATAAATGTTCGTTTTTAAATGTTTTAAACGTTTCGTGTGCCTAAAATTTCGTGAACCATATTTGGCGAAACTGGACTGGCCCCTGAGGTAAAAGCTGTTAATCTGCTTTCTTTTTGGCGAAACGGGATTTGGCGAAACGGGACGTAACCGTTATAAATGTTCGTGTTTCAATGTTTTAAAATTTCGTGAACGGTATTTGGCGAAACGGGATTGACCCCTGAGGCAAACGCTGTTAATCTGCTTTATTTTTGGCGAAACGGGACTTGGCGAAACAGGACGTAACTTCCCCACCCGCCAATAATGGACCAGGGCCTGCTCAGCTGTTTCCAAAGTTGGCTCCTGGTGTTTCATCGTATAATCCGTGATGGGAGTTCAAATTCGGTTTAAAAAAAATATTACATCAGGAGATTATTTCTTCATCTTATTGTCACGTATTGATACGACTGCACAATTTCAGCCGAACAACGTGGCAGCTGGTTTCTGATATAGCGGCGTTGTTACAGCGGTATTACGGCCAGTCCGCTGCGACTCGCAGTGACTACGCGAGCAATCGTTGCGAGTTTGGTGTTACACAAAAAGCAGTCTAGCATCTACCACGGTGATTGTTCTTACCTGATTAAGAGTAGAACTGCAAAGGGATCTGAACTTTTCAAGTAGATGCTTCGATGCTTAAAATGCGCTATTCGTTGAGATGCTGCTGTTTTTGTTCACGGTGTCACCGTAGCTTATCACTGAGAGGCTTATCATTCAATTACCTCGAATGAGAAAACAAAAAAAGTAAACCGTTGCATGCTATTGCACCACTTGCACAACTTTCATCCGTTCCACCAGTTGTATCCTCGTTGTCTTACGGACGGACCGACCATTATGTTTCGCTGTGGGAAGGAAGGTTGGAGGAAATTGTGTGGATCTTAGATGTTTTTATCTCTCTCGGGGGGGTAAAAGGGAAGGAATGTGGGTGGGTGTAATGAATTATTTAGGCTGTGTTTCGGAAGGAGGGGGAAGGGTTAAAAAATTTCCGACCAAACTAGAGAAAAAATACAATTCCAAGTCTCAAACGTGTTACTTTCAGCAGTAATAATTTCTAAAAAAAAAAAAAAAAGCCGTTGAATGAGTGGCGGTACGAAAGGCAACCCTTACTGAGGACTCTGGAAGTCTGGCGCACTCCCATCCACAGCTATAGCTACAGGAGGAGGAAGGGACAATTTTTTTCCAGATATTCCATACGGTAATTCTTTGGCTCTTTTACATGCCATAAACGACATGAGCATGAGCCATTACAGGGCCCTTTCCTAGTGGAAGACTGCTGCAACTAACTTTTGTTTATTACATCATGCAACGCAAAATGGGGTTAACAAATAACAAAAAAAGTTTAAAAAAAACAATGATGCAGACCTGTAATTAGGTGATACCAAAAACAAACCTGTAAATATAACTGACAAGTGCACAAGACAGAATCTGACTGAAGATGTACATACGCAAATTGTTGTTTCTTCCAGATTCATAAGAATTTGGTATGGTCTTTACGAAATTACCGGTAAACTGACCTACATTCCAATTCTGCATACATAATGTTGAACACTTATTTAGCCATTGGGAGACAAATCTCGCCATATTATGACATAAGAAAGATCACGTGGTTCAATGCGTCCAACGTAAATTGAACGAAACCATAACATTTTGAAAAACAATACTGGGAATCACATCGTTTTCAACAGCGCAGGTTTTCTCGTAATGAAGAACGGAGAATTTTGAAACAATTTTTTATTCATAAATTATGAATACGGCATTTTTTTTTTTCTTAATTTCTGATCTATATTCAAATTTTATTCATCAAGCATCCCGAAGATCGTAATGATCTTGTATGGGTTACAAAATAATATACATAATAATAATACATACATCAAAGACACTTATGTTGTAAAATTCTGTTAGAAAATTAGTTTGACATCATAATTTCAATAAATAAGTATTAAAGTTATTTTCAACATATTTACATATTTACAATCAGTTAGGAATTCATATTTGTGTTGTATAAACTATCAATACATTTTAACCATAAATTAACCACTGTTTTATCTCTTTTTTTGCAGGTTTAAAACTGTCCAGCTTTAAAAGGTGTGAAGGAATTTTATTAAAAAGTGTTGGTATATAATGATTTTGGCACATAACTATTTTTAATGAGTGGTATTTTAAATCTTATTGATTGATCTCTTAGAAAACCATTTTTAAAGGTGTCCTTAAGTTTGTATTCAGACTTATAATAGTTATTTAAAATAATAGTGTAATCCTTTAAATTTTTAACATTTAGTTTTTTGTATTTTTTAATAAGATCGATTGTTGACTCGTGCTTCCCATTCCTGCCAAAAAGAATTTTAATTAATTTGTTTTGAGCTTTTTGTAATCTTTCCAGAAGGAAATCAGAAGCCTGGCCAAAAACCTCAATACCATATCTGATTTCACTATTAACCAAAGCATCGAAAACAATTTTCTTACCTTTATCATTAAGAATGGTTTTAACTTTATAAATAATAGGCATAAGTTGTCTTAATTTCTTAATTATAAGATTAATGTGTAATTTATGTTTCCACCCCGTTTCAATAAAAAGACCAAGATATTTAGCATCATTAACTTTTAAGACAGTTTTACATTTAATGGTTCCCTTATTGCAACCACAGTTATTATTATGAATATATAGTTCGTCTGTAATTAATTTTCTATGAGGTGGAAAAATGTCTATGCTGTTGGTTTTCATTTCATTGATAAAGACATCTTTTACTGTTCTTATACAGATAATAATTATGTGGATAGCCGTCTAAAGATGTCCTTGGTAAATGGTGTATCCTGTTGCTGTGTTTGTTCCAGTAACAGGCTTTTTACTCGCATTGCAGAAGATGCTGCTCACGAGCTATTCCTCGGATGGCTTTAAGGTTCGTATGTAATGGTCGTCATAACAGTAACAGATGGTGCTACACGTTCTGATACTGAGCATTGCTGCTGCTTCTGGTACATGATGATTCGCCCACGAACGCTGAGACGATGATTTGTAATAGAAAAGAGGCAGTTCAAAATCACGACTCCGCCGAACGTTTTAAATAGCGCTATGATGAGATGACCGAAAAAGAACACATTGCACATGAAAGTAACATTGTAAGAAACAAATGTTTTAAAATACAGAGTGGCCCATAAAAAAGGAACACCGCAGATATTTTCAAAGTCCAATTCGGTTTTAAAAAAAAAAGGTAAAATTGTAACCGGCTGTTGACATGATAGCAATACGCCACATGAAGCAACACTTCATGGTGCGCCTTGCAGTTAGATATTCTGTCTGTGCACCTGTTCATTAGCCGCGCCCAAACGCGCCTACTAAGCATGCGCCAATAGGACTGCGTAAATGGCTCCTACTGGCTAAACCAGTGGAACCGGTTCTATGCAGTACAGCAGGTCACGTGACGTAATTGCCTAAGGCGAGATCTATTGTTCTCCCCCGCGTATAAATACGAGGGGCTGAGAGCAGATCGACAGACAGTCGAGGAGAGGCAACCGATAGGGTCGTCTCTCTGAGCACTACGCTAGGGCTGACCAGGCTTCTAAACCTGAGTCAGTGCCTAATATGTGAACTCTGAGTACAGAACCCCTAGCTGTACTGTAAGGTGTGAATTGTGCTTGAGCCTTTGCTTGAAATCAATCGTCCACTCCCTGAGTCGTCACAAAATAGGACCCAGATATCAGTATTGAACGTGCGATTCTGAGTATAATAAAGTGTTCCCTATTTTCAATTTTTTATTCCTACTTTATGTAAAAGTTAGGCCCTAGGTAGCACCTCCCAGAACCGGCAAGTTACAAAGACGATGTCGAATGAAACGGGAAGAGCTGGTAAAGTCCAAAATGACGTCCAATGCACAAAACATATGATTGTAAACAACAACGCGGCCGAATGATTACTGCATACAGAAACCAATGTGCACGAGACGCCACCCCCCTTCCCCCGGTCCACCTTCCAACACCATGCCTGCCTGTCTGTTTTACAGCCTGTCTCCCAGCCATAACAACACTGGAACGTATTTGGCTTTCAGATGGAACTGTGGTGTGTGGTGGACGAGCGCTGGGTACATTGAACGTCATTTTGGACTTGAACAGCTCTTACCGTTTCATTCGATATCGTTTTTATCACTTGCTGATTTTGGGAGGTGCTACCTACTGCCTAACTTTTACACCGGGCAGGGAAACAATTGAAAATAGGGACCATTTCATTAGACTCAGAATGGCACTGTCTATCCAGATATCTGGGTCCTATTTTACCTTTTTGTTTTACCGAATTGGACTTCGAAAATATTTACGGTGTTCCTTTTTTATGGGTCACCCTGTAAAAACACATTTAGGACGTATCTTTTACAATACGATTTTGGCCGTTTTTAGCTGGAAAACCGATAAAAACATTTGACAGATAGAAGAAATATTTAAAATCATAATTATAGTGTATACGGTATAGTGTTGCAGACGTGACGGGCGTTTAAAATAAAACACTATCCGTTCAATTTGCAGAGCTTTATAGGCGTAAACACATGCTTAAAACACAGAGTATTTTCAGAATGAACAAACTCACTCTAAATCCACTGTAAAATTACGTTTTATTGTGCTGAAAAAAGCGGCCTGAATGTCAAAAGCTTCAAAGTATTAAATATCCACTGTGAAAAAGGTGCAGCGTGGGGAAATTTAAAACAGCAGTGTTTAAACCTTAAACAGCAGTGTTTATTGTACAGCACGTGATAAACGTAAATGTTTGCATCAAACACAATTTTCAAAACCGTATGGGCTGTATTAAAAACAGTATTGTTTGATTATAAACACTTAGTCATAGATGCTAACGTTTAAGGGTTCTTCTCCACTCATGCTATTTGTAAACGCTATGTGCCATGAGTTTTTTTTTTTCAGCTGAGAACGTTTAAAAATGCTTTCTACAGTAGGTGTCCAGTGTTTATGTAAAAATACATGTTTTTGCAGTGTACCGATGGTTTTTATTGGCAAGTATATACTGCTATCCGTTCACGATTTTAAACCATGCGCAATGGCTGTTTGCCGTGACGTCACCATGAGTTCGTCACCATGAGTGACCATGAGTGACCATGAGTCACCATGAGTGACGTCACCATGAGTTCGTCAGCCAATGACGAACGAGAACAACGGCTGATTGGCCGTCTGATTGGACAAGCCCAGTCACGTGATATGCACGTCAGAGCAAACAGCCATAGTGTTATACCTTATGCATAGCTGAAACGACAGAAAATTGCAATGACTTTGTCTGACCGTCGTTTTTTTTAACTGTATATTGGTACCAGATAGAGACAACCTGTTTTCATCATTAGATACATGTAGAAACCAAAAATTAGTCGAAAAACACAGAAAATAAAACCATCGTTGCATCCTTATAGCTAATAGGCTCTCGCGACGCAACTCAATGAAATAATGGCATTTGATTGTCGCATTTAAACACTACTAAAGGAGAGCGCTGTTGCAGTGCGTGATAGAGGTGTGCGCCTCAAAATTGTCGTAACTGGCGGAAGTGATACAGAAGACCTGTTGCGACTAAATAGTCGTTGCAGCCACTTTTTTATTTATAGAATTGAAAGTTTAAATTATTACTCCTCACAATAGTTCAGTGACACAACGTAGTATTATTGTGTATAACTCTATGCTGGAGCCTTAATGGGTTAGCTGCAAGAGGCACTGCAGAGAGAAACAGAAGGGCATCATACTGAAGCCGAATGCTGTGAAGAGTGATTTTTTTAGACCTAAAACGCGCGATTTTTGTTGTTGGAGAAAACAACGTTATTTTAAGCCTAAGAAATCCGCTCTTCCGTTGTTTTTCCCTCCATTTTTATGTATAGTGCACCTTGTAGTTATACCCTCCAAAACCCATACTAGTGCCAATATGGCGGCAAATGTCACTGCTCAATAGTGACAGTGATGTCGTAAAGCTTAACCACTTTCTCCCTGGTGTACGGGGACGCACCAACTTTACACTCAATTATTAAGGAGGCACTGCGCTTATTTGTTGTGTAAAAAGAAATTTCTTTGCACATTCCTTCGCTTGTTGAAATCAAGTACTGCATAGAACTAAACAATGGTAGACGGCGCTGCGTGTCATTCGGGGTAGAGGCACCTTATAAGCACCGCTGTTCATGCGCAGATCGAGTTGTTTTACAGTGTTTTGTCGTAAGACTTTAAACTTTTGGTATTTGTTCGCCAGACAGGGAAAAACTCTTCAAGGCGACTGACGACATGTTAGGTGAGGAAGTGTGCGGTCGCCCGATTGAAACCCGTCAAAATGATCGCATCACATGCCCACCTTAAGGGTGGCCGCACACCAAAATCGACAAAACGTCTCACGACAGGACATTTTGTCGAATGACGCAGACGTCGATCTCCAAAACCATGGGAATGAGCTGAGCGCCGCACACCGGATGCGATGTTGTCTCGAGACGTCTTTAGGCGTCTCACGACAACAAAGCGAAGCTCCTTCTATTGTGTCCGCGGCCTGTCTTGAGTCTTCCTGGAGGGGGCGGCTTTAGTCGACGGCCGCCATTGTTTTTGTAACCATCTTGGATATCAACAAGGCGCTCTGCTACCAAAAACATACAATTGATTATTTGTGTCGTTCTGGGGCGAACTCAAGATAGGCCGCTGACACTCTAGTTTCGTATGTTGGAGGTCTCTCCACCAGATGCGACATTCGCCACGTTTTCGACTTGCAACGACGTTTTGTCGATTTTGGTGTGGACAAAACGTTTTGTCGTAAATGTGTATGCGGTGTGCGGCCGGCATAATTCGCATAAGAGAATTTTTACTTATATATTTAAGAGAATATTTACTAAGTATGATTTTCTTCCAGTGCCTTTTGAGTGCGAGTGGCGGAACTATAACAGTTCTTTCCCTGTTGTTTTTACGTTTAGGCAGCGCCACCAGTTACAAACTATTACTATTTTTTTTTTTTTTACTTTTAGCAAGGGAGAATTAGGGCGCGTTTATGCACCGACTCGCCTTTGCATTCTCGCAACTAGAACTCAATCGCGATGGCAAAGGTGACATTGCCATGGTAACAACGCTAAATGGATTAGCTAAATCCGACATCGTTCGAGTAAATACATGCAGTCTTATAATCCGTGCCAATAATATCAAGAATTTCTCATGACGAAACAATTTTCCCAAACGCTTCTGAACTCACGTTATGTGCTGTTTTCGTTGCGAGGCGGCAGACATAAAACCGCCGCTATGTTGGAATTTGAGGTGATTTGTAGCTTCTAGCTGCGAGAATGCAAAATCGAGTGGTTGCCTAACTGGTAGGAAGGCTGATCACTGAATGAGCCGGCGCTTCCAACCAGTTAGGCCTAAATCTACCTCAGTAATAGTAAAATAAAAAGTTTTTTTTCAAAATGATGTGTAAACTTACTACCATTTTTTTTAATTCGTAAAGCTTGATATGATGTCGCATATATACAAAGAGAGCCTTTTGACGCAGCGTTTCATTATTTTTCAAAAAATTTAATTTATTTACATTGCATCGAAAATCCAAGCGCTGCGTTCACAAAATTACTAAAGACGAAGCAAAAGCACATTAAGACTCTGCCCGATGAATCTTAGCTTTTTATGTGCTTAACCTAAACGAAAGATTAGGGCAGAGCTTTTTTATTATTTCACTGCAGAACAATTAGATTTTCTGCTTTAATATTTTCAGTTTTCCTTGTAATGTTATTCCTATGGGCTATTGTCCAAGAGCCTCAGTGCTCTGAACCAGTACCAACCCTGGTCATCCCGTGTAGAATCTCGCTATTGGTATCCAAGAATCGATCAAACCCTAATTACGAGACCCTACTATTGATAAACCCTCACATAATCTACCTCCATACGCTGAGGAAAGTGAGTTGAACCATCGGGATTACCAGGCCAATTACCACCAACAGCAACGTTTAGGAGGACATAAAAATGGGCATTGAAGGGGTAGAAAAAACCCTCTGACTGAATCTGATGGACATTGGTGGTCATCTTGTGTTGGTTGTCCACGTAAAACCGGACCTCATCCTGCTGCCATTCGACAGAGAAAGTATGGAAATCGTCGCTGTATTTCTGACCGTTCGGGAGTATGTGAGTTGCTTGCTTCTGGTTTTTGTCGTTCCATGCTCTTCCGTAGTGAAGGGTTTGATGGACCGCACTGGGCTCTCGGCCGATGTTTTCCATGATGTCAATCTCTCCACTCAGTGGCCATCCAGATCGGCCATCCGACGGCAACATCCAGATGGCTGGCCAGATGCCTTGACCGTAGGGCAGTTTGGCACGGACTTCGACTTTGCCTGTATGAAGAAATAATAAAACAAATTAAGGTCGTTGGTTGTGTTGGAATTCTGGATTAACGCTTGAACTATAGTAAGAAAAAACTGAAAAAGCTGAGCCTATATCAAGTTCGCTCTAAGTTTGTCTTGTACGAGTGGCTGTTTCGATCCCGTCGTTGAATAGGGTATGAATTCGTCACATAGGGGTAAATTTTCATTTGTTAATTTTCACTTAAGTGGAAAATAACAGATTTGCGTCGGATTTATTGTGATACGCCTTGCAGTCCTTTGCAGTCTATTGCGATGTGACTTGCAGTCTATTGTCCTGTGATTTAAAGGGAGATAATTGAGAATTTCGAGTTAGTGCAATGAGAGTGGCGTATATTGCGATGTGATTTAAAGGCCGATAACTGAGATTTGCGTTCTACTGCAATGCAATTTGTGTCTTACTGCGATGCAATTTAAAGGGCGATAGTTTAGATTTGCAGTCTATTTTAGGCCCATTAAAGGCAGATAATTGAGGTTTGCGATCTAATGCAATGAGATTTGTCATCTATTGTGATGCTATTTAAAGGAAGATAATTGAGATTTGCGGTCTATTGTGATGAGATTTACGGTGTATTGCGAAGAGATTTAAAGGTTGAAAATTGAGATTTTTTATCCACTGCAATGAGATTTACGATCGATTGTGATGCGTTTTAAAGGCGGATAATTGAGATTTGGAGTTTATTGTAATGCGATTTGTGGTTTATTGCAATGCAATGCAGTTAACTGAGATTTGCCTTCTATAAGTGCGATGCGATTAAAAAGGAAAATTACGATGTACTGCAATTGGAATGAACTTCGACGTATTGCAATACAACGTGATTTAAAAACAAAACGGAAAGAAAAATAATTGAGATTTGCAACATATTCTGTGAAATTTGCAGTGTACTGCGATGCACTGCAATTTAAAATAAAAACAGTTGAACTTTGTAGCATCATGCTATACGATTTGCAATACATTGCAGTTTTAAAACATAAATTTGCTGCCACCCCCCCCCCCCACCGCGGGGGCGAGCTAATTTTTTTGCTATTGCCTAAAAGGAAATATACATTACCTGTTAATTTTGCATTCCTTCCTAGAATGCTGTTTTTCCCTAGATGTCTTTTGGTGGTTCAGATTCATCCAGCTGTGTAACCCAATTGCACGTGCGCGAGCACACTCCTCCTTATTAATGCTTCGAATAGTTGCCGGAAGCCATCTTTTTACTCTCAATATGCCATGGTGGTGACTCAAGAGGGTAGATAGGGTGGGTTCAGATAATGTATATATCCTTTTAGGCAATAGAAACAAATTGTAGCCAGCCCTGGCTGGGAGCCGGCAAATTTATGTCTCTAGGTGGAGAAATTAAGCATCGAAGTTTTGGCTTTGACATGGGAGACCGAGGTCAAACCTTACACTTACCGAACTTCCAGTCACCTTTGTCATGTGTTATCATACGAGTCGAAGTGTATTGTTTTCCACCAACATTTTCCCTTCTTGCTTCTATTATCAAATGACCATCACGAACATAGGCGTTTTGTTGTTGATACCATTGTAGTTCGTTGTTGCCCCAGTTGCAATTTCCAATTTGGCATCCGTCGCCTGTTTGAAAACTCCATCTGGATTGGTCGATTCCTCCGCCATTGAATTCGTCCGACCAAACCAGTTGCCAACTTGACACCGTTTGAAATACGGCCGTAAAGGCCAATAGCAGTAGCGCTGTGGAATACATTCTAAAATGGAAGAATGGAAGAGTGAAATAAATGGAAGAATGGATTTTAATTTTTTTTTTGTGTCTTACATCATTTGAAGAAAACTACAGGCGCATTTGCGTACCCACATACAATGCAATCCAATAGAATGGCTCGAGAAATACAGTCATGCACAGTGAGAAGGAAAAAGTTTGGTCCGTTAACAATGGCCAAATACAACGTTGCAAGAATTATGGTATTGCTACGTTCAATTCAATGCAATGGAATCTTAATTGTTGTATTTGATCACTGTTAGCCGATCAAACTTGGTTAACGCTCGCTAAAACACTTTGAACCCATTTTGCTCCCCTCTGCTCATGTCGATTGTGGCATGTAAAATATCCTACGTATTGCCTAGTAAAATTTTCCCTATCCGTCCAGAGAAAACCTTAGCGGTTATATAGGGCATTAAATCAGCAATTTCCTTTTGTTGATGTGGTGCCAGCTTCGAAAACCGAAAAAAGTCCCAGAATTAAAAAAATAAAATAAACCCTAACAAAATTGTAGCGATATGTAACTCAATCTAAAAACTAAAGCTGGAGGGCAATAATATATTTCTATATGCGTCATAATTTGTCAGAAAATGCTCAGAATTTTTTTGCAGATTACAAACATATTAAAACAAAATAATTAAGACCACAATAAAACATTTACTATGTTACAACTGTTTGGTAATCTTTTGAACTCGAATGTAAGAAATAAAAGATATGACATGCAGACAAACACCACACTGTAATCACTGCACCGTGACTCGGAATAGTTGCAAGAAATCGTTGCGAGCGAGGTATGTGCATAAATGCAACCTAACATCTACCATAAAAACTGTAATTATCCTGCTGTGTTCTTACCTGTATAAGTGTGGAACTGCAAATACAACTGATTTTTCAGATGAATGCTTCGATACTTTAAATGTGCTAATCATTCAGACGCTATTGTGTTGGTTCAAGGTTTCATTATATCTATCACTGATACGCATCATCAATTTATCACAGATACAACAAAATAAAACAAACAGAAAACGGGTTTCATCCCGTCCAAAACAACACAAACACCTTTGTTTTTTTTATGTTCTGACGCCCGATCTTATCGACATCCTTTGTCTTCTACAAAGCAATAATAAAGTGATACAATGTGCTGTCGTTAAATGGAACGATAATGAAACATCACCTTACTGCAAAATGAAATCGAAAAAACGTGAATAAGTTTTATTGAACATTGTTTAGTTTTACTTTTTTTGTACACCACTAGGCAGCCCCCCGTGCATGGCCGGTTTTATGGCACATTGTTGTGCTTTATTGTTTGTGACGTTATTGTATATGCCAAATATTGTTGCAGGTTCTTACAAACGGTTTACTGCAGGTCAGTTGTGCTAGGGGTAGGGCCTACTTTAAGATGTAATTGTAAGATGCTCTGTAATATGTGTAATTTGTGTAAGAGGTGTAGATTAAGATAGGACAGATGGCCTGTGAAGGGTGCCATCCTGTAGAATCTACATTTTAAAAGACGTATGATGTGCGTGCGTGCGTGCGTGTTTGTACCACTATACTCCTCCGGAACCAAAGCACCTACAAAGATGGGAGTGGTACCAAATGAAAG
>JAHWFP010193104.1:0-10103 GCA_023313725.1 Lithobius niger
GGGGGGGGGGGATGGAAAAATGAGATTAAGGAAGTGGAGACTGAACTGTGGAAGAAGGTGTAGTAGGAAGTGGTCGGAGTGGATGGGAGAAGTGTCACAGGGGGATTGGGAAAGTGTGTTGTCGTTCAAGGCCAGAGCAGGTGTGCAGGAACTGTATCGTCGCTTTACTCCCATATGTCAGTCGCACAGTTGAAGGCTTCCTAGTTTTAACAAATTGAGAAGTTTCAGCACTTTTTGCAGATAAGATAAAGTAACAGCCAGTATCGTGCACAAAACTAACTACACTACGTTTCGAGAGGACAACCTCCCGTCTTCAGGTTAAAATAAACACTAAAACATTAAAAAAAATTCATGGCAGTATCTGCCGAGTCACCAAGTCTAAAAAACAAACCATTCAGGCATGGTCAAGCCTAAAAAAAAATCTTTAAAAATATAAAACATACCAAATGATACACCATGCTACAGGATGGGCGCCCGGAAGTAGAGTGGTAACAGGAGGCAGTGATGTCACATGGTTCAGAATTATTTGGCCTGGTCCAAATTAAAAAGGGTGGTTTAGTTAGACGGCTTTTTCTTGAACTTGTTGAATTTGTTGAGTTGTAGGCTGCTGATGACTGGAAAATATTCTTTTAGAGATTTGCTTTCTGGAATTAAATGATTATAAACAGGAGGTACATGAGTAAGGATAATAAGTGATTCAAGGTTTATTCTTGCCCTGGTGTTTTTTTCGGTGAAAAGTATTTCGGGCCTATCCAGGGCTGGTGCATGCCCTGTTGAGAGTTTTTTGGGGGAGATTCCTGTTTTAAAACAGTGTTGAACAAGTGAACTGGACTCAGTATGCAATTTAAAATTCGATTTGTGGGAATTGAGACGTTCCTGTAGCCTTTGTAGGCTCTGGCCACTATAACTGGCCCCACATGTGCTTTCACCACATGGTATACAATACACCGTATTTTTTATTTTGCCTTGATCTATTTTATCCAAGGAATCACCGAAAAACTGAAAAAATTGCTGATACAACAAAATATCAGGCTTGTGCCAAGTAGACACAAAAATATAAAGCAAATGACGGAAAACAGTCATAAAATAGATCAAGAACATTTTGGTGTGCTCATCGTATCGAAGCTCTCATTGCGGCATTCTACTCGCCTAATGAAGACTTTTCAAATAAGGTATCCCTTTACCCCCCCCCCCCATTCCATTGAAAATTTCTGAGTTAAAGCCCCTTGGGCCCTTCCCAGGGCGAACAGGCGAAATGCCGGTCTTACAAAAAGGTAGATCCTTTAACCAAACGTATACATTTCCAGGGTTTCACTACCTTCTTTCAATCCCTTCAAAAGTTATGATGCTGGACAGGGACCTTTGGACACCCTAGTAGTATAATTCCCTCTGCACTGACTGTTGCCTTATTGAATTGGGTGTGTATTTCTGTTTGATGGGTCCTTTTTTTGTTTTTGGTTTAAGTTGTGTTACAAAGTATTTACTTTATGATCAACTTATCATCGGATCACTTTATGATCTATTCTATATCTTACCCTGATAACCCTAGACGAGCTTGAGATGTCCGTTAGACGACCAGAAAGTCCAAAAAGAGCTTCTCCAGTTGGCCAAAAAAGACTTTCAATACACGTCAAGTGGATACGACCATGACGTGGATCTAGAGGTCCACATGACATTCAACTGAGTCCACTTAAGAACAGTTTCGGACCTGACCATAGACCTTTTGGGAACATTAGCTTACAATTTATTCTCTTAGCAGCACCATGGCTGTTTGCTGTGACGTGCATATACACGTGACTGGGCTAGTCCAATCAGACGGCCAAACAGGCGTTGTTCTCGTTCGTCATTGGCTAACTCATGGTGACGTCACGGCAAACAGCCATTGCGCATGGTTTAGGTCATAGCTGGCTATAGGACAGTGACACAACGTAGTATTATTGTATATAATTCTATGCTGGAGCCTGTAACTGGGGTAGCTGCAAGGGTCACTGGAGGGGGAAAAGAAGGGCGTCTTACTGAAGACAATGCTGTTAAGATTGGATTTCTTAGGTCTATAATGCGCGATTTTTGTCGATTTGTTGGCAGTTGCTGACATTTTTAAGCAAGTGGAATCTTTATTTTCCAGTTACAACCTAGCAGCGTAAGGGAATGGAGAAAACAAAGTTTTTTTTAAGCCTATGAAATCCGCTCTCAAAGCACTGCCTTGAGTAAAGGTGCCGTTGTTTAACCCTCCATTTTAATATAGTGCCCCTTGCTGCTATCGCTCTTGTAGCCAACATGACGTCACATGACGCTGCTCTACAGTCACTGTGCTATAGTTACTCTTACTCTGAAGACCAATATGGAGCCAAACCCTACTTATATTTTTCTTTGACTAAATCAGCCGTATGAGGGGCAACATGAATATACGACGGAATACGGATGCAAACCTATTTACGTTGCCTTTTGGAATCGCAGCTACCCGGTGCACGGGTAGCTGCGAGCACTGGAGCGTCAGATTCGATAGGCATCCTGGTCCCAGCTGCACATCTCTGGCTTCTTATAGACGATGGGAAGTGTATATGTACGGGTTTTTTCTCCGGTTGTTTCCCGCCCGTTGCACGAGGGAACCCTCCTGCGGCAAAAAAAAAAAACCTGCAAAAATGGTGGTACTTCTTCCACTTAAACATCCGCCACTTGGGGGAATGCCCCATGCATCGTCTATTTCTATTTCAGAGTACCTGAACGGGGAACTGAACCCACGACCTTTGACACCAAAGGCCGAAGCTCTACCACTAAGCAATGACGTAACTTCCGTTCTTCTGGGGTTGAGAAAATCAACGGATCTCGCGGCCTAAACCGCCCCTCCCCCCCGCCACTCCCATTTTGAAAAAAACTACAGAGCTAGAAAACGCAAAAACAAAACTTTGATAGACGCAAAGCATCAGGAGTGCATCACTACAATGCCGGCCAGCTAAGGCCGTCAGACGCTTGAGCTCTCACAGCCAATAGAGCTATCTCACTCGGCTGCGAGTCGAAATCGAAGAGTGACAACAGTCGGCATTAATTTCTGTGCGTTCCAGCAAAACAATGGCGGTCTCCGTATCGTGTTTTGGTGATGCAATAATTAAATTGTTGTATCGGACGTAAGTAATGTATTCTTACTGCAATTCTTGTGTTTAGTTATTGTGTAAATGATCCAAAAGTAAAGCATGCATGTCAATTTGAATGTATTTGCCCTTTAACATGGAGGGATTATTTTTATAACTCGGATATTAAATAAACTAGGCATATAAATCAGTTCTGAAGATTACAATTAGCCTACTCGGCTAAGAACGAGGTATGCTATAATGCATTCATTTATTTTTCGTGTTCATATAGGGAAGAAACCTATATGATTTCTGCCCAGTGCTCCACTTGTATGATTTATGCCCAGAAGTCCACATGTAGGATTTCTGCCCAGTGCTTAACTTGTGTGATTCTGCCCAGTGCTCCACTTGTATGATTTCTGCCCACTGCTTTACCTAGGATTGCAGCCCTAGCCACTAAAATATTAGACTAGGCCAATTTTCAGAATAATGCACTGCAAACAGAATTTCGTATAACAATTTGACATCAGGTGTTTTTAAGGTATTTCGACCCCCCCTGAGTTCGCAAATGCCTGTTGCCAGCTCTAAAAACGGACGTTAAGCACGTAATTCAAGATGGCGGCTTTTTTTTTTTTTAACTTGCCGTTATCATGGAATATTACGCTAGACATTTTAGTAGTTGATGTTTTTAGGGCGTTTTAACCCCAGTGAGTTCAAAAACCCATGTAACCATCTCAAAAAATGACCGGAAGTATGCAAGATGGCGGCCAAAATGGCGGCTTTTTTTTTTAAAAAGCTTGCTGTTGTGAGGGAATATTCCGCCAAAAATGAGCTTTAAAAGTTAGTTACCCAAGCCACCCAAGTAAATAATGAATGTTTAGGTATTATGTAGTTGTCATAATTATAGTTATATCAGGAATATTGCACAGCTTCTAGAGTGTGTCGTGATATGGATGCAGTTGTAACAGTCAGGAAGCAGTTGTAGGAAATTTAGGGCTACTGTGCACAATTTGCCAACTATTATTTTTCACTTGGGGGTTGTTATGTACATCCCAAGGAATAGTTTGCCACATTTTGCCACCTTGGCAATACGCATTTAATGTATTAGGCATTAAAGATGGCGGCCAAAACAAAAAAACACTTCCCGTTGGGAAGTAAAAAATATCATATCAAAAACCAAAACTGGTAAAAGGGGCCGCCAAGTTCCGAATGGTTCGACCCTTCAAAGGAGTGATATCAACACACCAAAACATTCGTCAAGTTAATTGCACCGCTTAATAATTCGAAGGTTAAATGAAAACTAGAACATTGCTACTTTCGGTAGCAATGTTCAAGTTTTCATTTAACGTCCAAAGTATTATTCTGTGCGATTAAGTTGCAGAATGTTTTGGTGTGTTGATATCACTCCTTAGAAGGGCCGAACCATTCGGAACTTGGCTGCCCCTTTTACCAGTTTTGGTTTTTGATATGATATCACTCCTTTTTTTAAATTGTGTATTGACTCAACTCTACTACCGTGCAGATGAGTAATAAAGTGCCACGTCAACAAGAAATTGGTTTTCAACAATTTGCTACTACCTTTTGCCTATAGGCCGAACCACTCTCAACTTGGTGGCCTCCTTACCAGTTTTTGGCTTTGTTTATTTTGCTATGTTTTTACCCTTGGTTTAGTTTTCGTGAAATGGACGTGAAAACAATTTCTTGTTTCTTGTTTCTTGTTGTTTGTTTTGTTGTTTAGGTTTTTTTTTTATTTATGGAATATAAGTATCTAGTTAAAAAACTGAAAGATTTACATTACAATTTTTTTTTATGCATGTAATGCAGAACTGTAATGCAAAACTGATTTTGTAAAAATGTTTCCAACGGCACTTTACAAGGCTGGAAAATAGCAAAAATGCGTCAGATCACAGCACTTCCCCAGACCCCCAAGCTGTTATGGGTTCATCCCTCCACATCATTCGGCTAAATGGTTAGTGTTGCCCCCTCAGTACAAACCCTTAGTTACGCCACTGCCAAACAGGGTGTTCACTGCGTTCAGCTATACAGGCCCTGGCTTCGGGATGGGGGGGGGGGGGAGGAGGGTTGAGGGGCGCTCCTGACCATGGTTTTGTATTACTAACAACTCACCAGAATGCAGTCACGGATTCAAACGAAAAAAAAAATGTTTCCCACATTACCCCGGGAAGTGGGATGAGGGGCCCTATAAAATATATGAGGCCCCATCAGACCCCTGGGCGGCCCTGCTGTAGACTACTCCAGGGAAAACACTTAAAAGCTACGACTTTACAAACATTTCAAAATTATGTTATTAGGCCTCGCTGACGTTACTAACATATTCGCATTGTCAATGTGAATCAGATAAAAGGAAACACTTGGGTATGGTTCAACAACATTTTGACCTTGCTTTCATGCGTATACTACTGGTAAGGAGGCGGGGTCTAGCCAAGCGAATCTGCTGTTTAACAGTCTATCAAATGACATGACATGACATTACACTACAACGTCCTCCTTCACCGTCATAACAAAAAATGTCAAAATCACATGTGCAATTCATAATAATAATAATAATAATTTCTCCACATAGAGGTGGAAGGACTACGGAAGGGTGTTGAACCGCTGATACCGAGCCAAACTAAGAGAAAAGGAAAAGTGGCCATTATAAACATTAATAGACTATAATGGTAAATACTGACGCTTCAGGAATTTGTTGAGATTTTCCTGTTTTAGCATACGGCAAAATCCCTGCACCGTTTGCTGTTCTACAGTTGTTGCCTTAAGGGCATTCAGTCTGGCCTTAGAGTTCGAGTTCCACACATTTTAAAATATCCACCACAAAATACGACCCCCTTGCATTGTATTTTGCTTGGTCAATGAACCAATCCAGAATTCGCCTTTTGTTGTTGTCAGACACGAAAAAGCGATTTGAGGTCACTTTCACACAGTGCAGTCCTGGAGAATCTACCACTATGGTGCCGTTGTGGGTAGCCTACCATTCAGTACGTTGACATGGCCACATGGAAGCACATTTTAACGATGCGCTTTGAAATGCGCATCACAAACGGCACCTGTTTACAAGACAAAAGACCGCGATTAGGACCATACCGCAAGCGAAGGCGATTTTGCCAGGTGCGATCAGAAAATCCTTCCTACCTGCCCTCCAATTGGCCACGTTCCATGCTACTCTACCCCTGCATGTAGTAAACTAGGTCAGCTTAGACCCAAGTGACCAAACGTATACAAGTCTTAGTGGTCTTCCTAGTTACGTAGACTTATTTTCAGTTTATTTACCTAAAATTCGAGTGACACCAGCACAAATTACGTGGGCACCGTAACTGTGTCCGCCATCTGTACCAGGTGTTCTCCAACGTCTCAATGCGATTGCGAGTGTTTACAAGAACAAAGACGATGCGATTCAGACGGCCGTCCACCTCTGTGAAGCGCTGTGGATGAGAGCGCCACGAACGGTTAGTCGAAGCGCTTCAGAAGGGATGCGCATTGCGTCCGTGTCGCTTCCGTGGGTCTTGTAAACACCCGTTCGTGGCGTTTTCTCCGTTCGTGGCACTTTCTCCCAATGCGCTTCACGATGGTGGATCGGCAGTCTGAATCGCATCGTCTTTGTTCTCGTAACACTCGCAAACGCATTGAGACGTTGGAGAGCGCCTGGTAAAGATGGCGGACACAGTTATGGCGCCCAGGTAATTTGTGCTGGTACCACTCGTAATTTAGGCAAATAAACTGAAAATAAGTACACATGCCTAGGAAGACCAATAAGACTTAATTACGTTTGATTAATTGGGTCTAAGCCGACCTAGTTTACTACATGCAGGGGGTAGAGCAGCATGGAACATGCCCACTGTTTGCCAAAGAGAGGGCAGGTAGGAAGGGTTTTCTGATCACACTTGGCCGAATCGCCTTCGCTAGCGGTATGACCCTAATTGCGGCCTTTCGTCTTGTAAACAAGTGTCGTTTTTTGATGCGCATTTCAAAGTGCTTCGTTAAAATGCGCTTTGTTGTGGCCATGTTAACGTAGTGAGTTTACAAAAGCTACGGAGGTGACACAGACGCGATGCGCATCCGTCTGAAGCGCTTCGAAGTGGTCGGCATCGAAGTGGTCGGTAGTGAATCACTACGTTTACATGGCCACAAGAAAGTGCATTTTAACGATGCGATTTGAAATGCGCATCGAAAAATGGCATCTGTTTACAAGAAGCAAGATCGCGATTAGGGCCATACCGCTAGCGAAGGTGATTCGGCCAGGTGCGATCAGACAATCCTTCCTACCTGCCCTCTCTTTGGCAAATAGTGGGCACGTTCCATGCTACTCAACCCCCTGCATGTAATAAACTAGGTCAGCTCGGACCCAAATAACCAAACACAATTAAGGCTTAGTGGTCTTCCTTGTCATGTACAACTATTTTTAGTTTATTTACCTAAATTCGAATGGCACCAGCACAAATTACGTAGGCACCGTAGCTGTGTCCGCTATCTTTACAGAAGCGTTCACCAACGGCTCAATGCTATTACGAGTGTTTACATGGACAAAGACGATGCGATTCAGACTCTCAAACCACCTCCGTGAAGCGCTTTTTGAGAGAAAGCGCCACAAACGGAGAAAGCGCCATGAACGGATGTTTACAATATCCACGGAGGTAACACGGACGCGATGCCCATCCCTCTGAAGCACTTCGAAGTGGTCATGTAAACGTAGTGATTGACTACACTACGATTACGACTTCGACGTCTTGGAGGTCTGATGCGCTTCGCGGCAGTTGGCTTCACTGTAGTACAGCCAGCATGTTGAGAGTTAGCTTTTAAACATTCGTCGTAACTATTTTATTCATTATCCGATTTTGAATCTGTTTCTTTTGTTGGTCATATCGTCCCCTTGGTCCAACTCTCTAATTTACCTTTTTGCCGTATCGTATCGCGTTTGGAAGATAGCACGAGGATGACCTTGAAGTATCAGTTCAAGGTCATTCCTTTTTTTCTCGTGTCAACGTTCCCCCCGCCCCATCACACCCATCACTGCATTTCTATCATTATTATTCTCTCATCAGCCATTCGCAGGATATCGGCTCGTAACAGTTGCCTCACCCTGTATATATTTTATTAACCATGTGCTATAGCAGTGAGCTTAAAGCAATTACCTATACACTTCGTTACAGCAGCCGGTAACGTACCGAAATTTTTTAAAGAACGCCAACCAGAAATTTAAAGGTCGATCTTTGTGCTGTTTGCTTTTAGGGATCATAAACACAAACTAGGTTATCTGCCCCACGACGATGAGAGGGACAATTTAGCTGGAGAAATCCAAGCTGAAAACCGCTAAACTCACATAATTAAACAACATAAGCAGCAATGTCAGCTAATCAGAGCAGTGGCGTGCACAGTGGAGGAAAAGGGGGGGGGGTCATCGCCCCTGGCCTTTTTGGAAAAATGCCCTTTTTTGCCTTTAACAAAAAAAACATGCCATATTTTAATTTTGCGCACTGAAAACAACTGGTCGCAGCGAGGAGAAACGGCTTAGGGTCCTAAAAAGGGCAAAAGGAAGGCTGGGAAGCCCAAGAAAGGGGCCTAAAAACGGGCCAAGAAAAAAAAAGGTCCCCAGAAAAATAAGCCTCAGCGTGCTCTTTCACTGAAAGTTGCCCCTGCCCTATCGGATGCCTGTCCACGCTACTGAACCAGAACGGTGCATGGAAAGTCGTGTATAAAACGCGAGCAGAGCCGGCTCAAGGGGCACGCAAATAACGCGACCGCTTAGGGCCCCCTGGTTAAAGGGGCCCCCGCGCGGGAGTAGGAGCACCCATCATACTACAGCAAGAAGGCCGCAGATTACGGAATGAACATCCTTCGTACTGCGTCAAAGTAAAGAGAAAAATCGGGTGAAAATTTGTGCTAGTTCTTTGAACTTAGGGAATGACGTGGGTTGATTTGGTCTAAGCGTTGCTTGACCTGAAACCGAAACTAGTGGTACTTGCGGCTGGCATTTTTGTCAGCAGATGGCAGTCTGATAGTATATGAGAAAGCGAAACGGTGAAATGGACATTTCTTTCTTGTTTCCTCCCCCCCCCCCTCATTTTTTTTTCTTGTCTACCTTCTACCTTTTTTCTCTTACTTTTCTTTCCCCCTTTGGGAAATATATATATTTTTTTCATTGTGTGTTTTTGTTTGTTTTTGTTTGTTGTTGTAGTTAGTAACGATTGTTTACCCGTTTCCGTTTCCGTGGTTGTAATTTGTCATTTTTGCAACTTTTACTGTTTTTGTGGTTCACATTCTTTTTTTGTAATAAAAAAAAGGTGGAATGGATATTGGCTTGGACTGTGTGAAAAACTGATTGTTTAATGATTCTAATCGAACACGAATGAAAAGATAAGGAACAAAACGCTTTTAATTACCCTTATGACCATGGGAGCCCCATTTACGGAATCAGCATAGCACCCCAAATTGTCTCGAGCCGGCCCTGAACGCGAGTGGCAACTTCCTCGAAAAACGGAAACTAAAAATACCCTGTAGGTTTCCTTAAAAGCCCGTTGTCACCGCATGAAAGTCTGCTGAGTCTAGCGCTATCTAGCGCTATCTAGCATTTGCTTGCATCAAGCAAATAAATACACAATGCCATTTCTTTTAATTTAAAGAAACAAACAAGCCACTACCTATACGTAATTTATTGAGTGAAAATTTGGTACACCTTCGTGCACCTGGGAACAAGCCGGAAAGGTTATGATATCACTGCTACTATACTATCCTTCAAAAAAGAAGCAACATTTATGAATCATCTGAATCATCGCTTGTTTACGTTAGGTACGGTGCGCCTTGCAGCTACCTGCTTGCCAAACGAATGTTGCGTTTTGGTGCGCCTTTCAGCACCATGCTGTACGAACGTTTGGTCGAATAGCTATTTACAGTGCAAAGCGTCTACTGTTTAAGGGTGGGATGAATGTAGAAAACATCGAAATTATCCGAAAAGTGTGGCCAAAACCAACTTTATTTTACAATTAACTTAAAAAAAAGGCATCGCGATTTGGGGGAAGTGTG
>JAHWFP010193104.1:10203-24774 GCA_023313725.1 Lithobius niger
GGGGGGGGGGGGAGAGAATGAAAAAAAGACTATTAAAATTTATCTGGAATGTGTGCCAGTCCAATTTTCTTTTATATTTACCATAAAAAAAAGTGATTGGGAGGAGGGGGGGGGCTGGAAGAAAAGAACGAAAGAAAAACTTATCAAATATATCTGAAATGTATGCCAGTCCAATTTTTTTCTATTGGACTGGCAGTCATTCCAGATAAATTTGATAATTTTTTTTAACTTAAAACTTAAAGGTGGAGAGGAAAAGAAAAGGGGCTGAAAAAAAATTTGTCAAATTTATATTGAATGCCCCCCCAATCCAATTTTTTTTTTAATTAGCTTAAAAAAAAGGTTGGGGAAGGGTTGGGGAATTTCAACACATTTCATTTTTATTTCATCTGAACAAGTTTTTTAATTCTCTTTTGGTTCATTTGGAGGAAAAATTGTTGCTGTTGTTCCTTGTTGAGGAAAAAAATCTTGCTGTAGTCAAGTCAAGGGGGGCTTCTGACACTTCGTGAGTATCAATTCATGGAGAAGCTGCTAATGGCTGGAAAACGAATGTTTGACAACAGCTGGTCCACAAACTATTGTTTAAAACATTCACCATTCATTTCGTCTTGGATCGGAACAAAAACGTAGCGTTTGGCACGAAGCCGTTGAGCTTCCCGCATGATTCAGAAAAAAAAACCGCCGCCTCTTCCAGGTCGGGATATGCCTGGCGCGAATGATATGCCATTGTTTGGCCCTTCCGTGGTGTGCATTCACGAAATACGAGATTCCTATTTTCTGAGCGTATTTGTTTAATTTGTCATAAATGCCTTTGACGTTGGGCAACAATTTCAGGTCGTCAATGACAAATTTAGGCATGGCAACTTTGCCGTACTTCATTTCATCAGCTTCGAACGCTGTATTCGACACAAAGACGACTTGCTGCCTTTTATACTCTATATTTGAGATTAGCTTAGAATAAATGCTATCAATATAGAATAATTACCATCTTGAAAGATTTCTCCTACAGTAGCTCGAAGAACAGGCAGTTTAAACTCCACCAAATCAGTGAAGGCGAGGGATGCGGTCGCTTCTTACCCGGTATACAGAACGTTGGCCGCCCGGCTATTGCTGCCGTTTCGTCGGCTACTAACGCAGCTTTTCCGCCGTTGACTATCTTCTCCATTTAAAAATGGAAACGTTCGTTGTCGATGCAGTTCGTTCTAGAAGATCACAACACTAGCAGCTTCTCCTTAGCTCCTAAAGTAATGAAACACGTTCCACACTATTCCTCTTGCTTGGCTATGTAAAGTTTCTCCCTTCTTGCCCACGCTTATGCGAGCCGAAAATAGCGCCATATTGGACTAACTGTTTGGCGCTTAAATTGATGACGTCATGGCCGATGACGTTTTGTTCCAGGCCTAATCAATCGCCGCGTAATGACCATATAAGGCAAACCGTTCTTTCTTGAACAGAACTATAGGTGGCGCCACGGTAAATTCTTTGTATTATCCGTTGGTGACAACCAGGCCTTAACTTCGGAACAGTGTTGCTGTTTGTTTGTTTGTTTGTTTGTTTTTTGGAGCATGAACCCAAACTGGGTTGTCTACCCCATGACGATGACAAGTACAGTTTTACCTGGATAAATCCAAGCGGGAAACCCCATGATCTTTGACATGCCACACTCGACATGAGCGCGAGGCGACATATAAACAATACGTATTAAAAACAAGTTGCAAGAGTTATACTGTTAAAATAGTTTCCTTGTTGTACGATGGAATAATTTCAGGGTCCTGTCTATGGCGTCTCGTACTCATGAGTCTATTGTGGCATGTCTACGGATGGGTGGGTTTTGGGTTTTCAAGTTTCGATTCGGTTTTCGGTTGTTTTTTTTTTTTGCCAAAACCACGGTCAATTTCGGTTTGGTTTTGGGTTTTTTAGAAGCTTAAAAATGTTTTCTACCTGTAGGGTAACCTTAGCTATTTAGCAAACAAAAAACAGTTAGGCCTATGTTCAATGTCAACTTAGGTCATTCTTGCGCGGTAGTTCAAGTTATGAAACTCGCTAAAACAATAACTTCCGCAACAGCAGCTACTTGTGTGGATTTTCAAATAAAAATAATAACACTAATCTTAACCCACAAAACGGTAGTTGCCACCTTTTCGCCAGCGCTCAGCAAACAATGCTTTAACAATGCTAAAAACAACGATACCTTTTCCCTCCAAAGTTGCTTTCCCTCCTTGTTTGTTTGTGATCTTTAGGTCACCACTGAGAAAGATTGAACATCTACTTTGCTCGGCTGGAGCCTGTAGCCAGTACCCGCCCCGGTAGCGCAGTGGTTAGAGTGCCTGGCTAGTAAACGGGATGTCCTGGGTTCGAGTCCCAGTCGGGGCAGTAGTCTTTTCTTTCTTTCTCAGACTAGTGTATCGTGTATCCTCACAAGGCCAGTCTTTAATGCAGACTGCTTGCTTCATTTACCCTTTACCTTGTGATTTCTTTCTTTAGTTTTTTTAATGATTCAACACGTATTTCTGTTGTCAAGGTGGAAAGATACTCGGCATCGTGTAAAGCGAGTCGTCTGTAACCTAGATGTGGGACCAACTATAGACGGTGTTGTTCCGCGGTCATTAAAAAAAAAAGAATACGTAATAATAATGGAAATGAAACACGTCGTTTTAACTTTGGGAATCCGGCTTCGTATTCATGTGGGTTCTGGGTTTTCGATTTGCGTGGATTTGTACTCGTTGTGTCGATCTGGAAGGATTTGCGGCGATTTACGTACGTGGTTTTCACTGCTTTCAGGGATGCCACTGGGGATCGTACGTTTTCACATTTTTTTCACGTTATGCGTTTGCATTTTTTCCACACTTTCTCGCACACAAATTTTAGACATTATTACATTTCTAACATTTTTTTTTCACCAAAAAATGCTTCTATCCAATTCCAAAGCACAGAAACGCGTTCAGTGTCACGATGAATTTGGCAGAAGGGAGGGGGAGGGGGGTCGTTGCATTTTGGGTAGGGTATCTTGAACAAAAGAACAGCGGCATTCTCACAGTACAAGTTAGTCACACCGCCATCTACCGACAAAACAATTAACCTGGCTCAATAGAGCAGTGACATTTGCCGCCATATTGGCACCAGTATGGGTTTTTGGAGGGCATAACTACAAGGTGCACTACATAAAAATGGAGGGAAAAACAACGTAAGAGCGGATTTCTTAGGCTTAAACTAACGTTGTTTTCTCCAACAACAAAACTCGCACGTTTTAGGTCTAAGAAATCACTCTTCACAGCATCGGTTTCAGTATGACGCCCTTCTGTTTCTCTCTGCAGTGCCCCTTGCAGCTAACCCATTAAGGCTCCAGCATAGAGTTATTTGCAATAATACTATGTCGTGTCACTGCTCTATAGCCAACAATACATACACTTGAATTTTAATCTTCATTCAGCCGTAATGGAGCTAAATTTATTTATCGTTTGTTGCAAGATGTTATTTTTTTTTATCAAAAAATCCAAAATTTCACATTTTTTCACCAATTTGGTCGAATCTTCACATTTTTTCAGTCTTTCGCTGGGGAGCTAAAATTTTCAAATTTTTTAACATTTTTCCACTCGGTGGCCAAGTCTCTGTTGCTTTACAAGGTTGGGTTGCACATTTGTTAATATCATACGGATTTGCAAATTCGGTATCAGTTAGGCAAACGATATTGTAGTTTCGTCAGGCCCCTCAGTGCACCTTTCGAATATCTGGAATATTGGTGACTAGTGCGCTTTGTTCGATCGGCTGGCAAATAGTCTGGCACATTTGCTGGTTCGTGGTACACAGATAGAAAGTTAACTACAGATGTCGCATCTTACCTCATCCAAGCGTACGCTGAGGCCTAGCGGTAGCTGCGGCTACTAACATTCTCTGTTAATGATTTTCCATTCGAAGCAGCACGCAGGCAAAAGCATTATGAGAAGTATTAGTAGCTGCAACCACCGCTAGGGTCCCGCGTAGCACAGGAAGACGTAAGGTGCGCGATCTAGTTAACTTTCTAACCTATAATGGTGTCTTCAAACTCCCATGTGGATAATTTCTCGTTGTTCTCGTTGTTCTCACGATAGTTTCTTGCTGGATTGCATGTCGTGTCCGTTTTGCATATTTTTAGCAGCATTTTCCTTTCTGGTTTTCTTTAATTTGTAGGCGTGCATGTAGAAATTGGAGAAGAGTATGAAGAGAAAGCAGCAGTACGACGCCATGTACTTGGAAGGCCAACTGGGATTGAGACAGCCCACGTGCAGACCCAGGAAGACGTGGGTGATTATGAGTACGAACTGGACCTATAAAGAAATAAAAGTAAAAAAATAAGTTTTATGGAGGCAATCCCGGGAACAAAATCGTTTAAGAGACTCTCCCCGCAACCCCATTTTGGGTTTTTTAATTAAATAAATCCGTTCGGCTTCATTACTGATATGAAATGCTATCATATAAAAAAGGACTGCTATCCTCAAAATGTAACGAAAGCCAACAACAACAAAAAAAAAAAAAAAAAAAAAAAAAAAAAAAAAAAAAAAAAAAAAAAAGGAAATGGACCATAAAACTAGATTGTTGTTTCCATCTCATAATTACTAAGAAAATCAAATGGATTTCATCAATTTGGACCAAAAACAGCTGATATCTACCCTAAAACAAACCTTGTTAAGGATTCCCGCCAAGCTTTTCGGCCGTGAGAAGTCGTGATATCAAACGCCAAGCGCTTTCGCCAAGCTAATCCCACCGACTAAAACTTCAAACTATGCGCATTAAGCAATTTTCATATATTTCATTTAACCTTCCAACTATTACTCGGTGGGATTGGCTTGGCGAAAGCGCTTGACGTTTGATATCACGACTTCACACGGCCGAAAAGCTTGGCGGGAATCCTTAACAAGTTTTGTTTTGGGGTAGATGCCATTAACTACAACAGAAGTATGTATATTTTGCTATCTTTTTCAATAGACTACCAGCTGCAGGAAAAAAAATATTGACTTAAATATTAATAAATTACAAACAAAAACGTCAAGTGTGCCGTAAAAAAGGGAGTTACATTATTGAAGTTTCACTTAACTTGTTAAAATGTACACGGATAAAAACTAATGATTTTTAATTGAAATAATCAAATGTACAATTGAGAAAACTGCATCTGTTTAAGTGCTGTTGTGCTTTACGTAAAATATGTCATATCAAAAACCAAAACTGGTAAAAGGAACCGCCAAGTTTCGAATGGTTCGGCCCTTCAAAGAAGTGATATCAACACACCAAAACATTCGCCAAGTTAATAATTCGAAGATTAAACGAAAACTAGAACATTGCTACTTTCGGTAGCAATGTTGAAGTTTTCATTTAACGTCCAAAGTATTATTCGGTGCGATTAAGTTGGCGAATGTTTTGGTGTGTTGATGTCACTCCTTTGAAGGGCCGAACCATTCGAAACTTGGCGGTCCCTTTTACCAGTTTTGGTTTTTGATATGATATCACTCCTTTTTTTTAAATTGTATATTGACTCAACTTCACTACCGTGCAGATGAGTAATAAAGTGCCACGTCAACAAGAAATTGGTTTTCAACAATTTGCAACTACCTTTTGCCTATAGGCCGAACCATTCTCAATTTAGTCATCTCTTTATTGGCTTTTGGTTTGGTTTTAATTTTGTTGTAATTTGTTGTATTTAGTTAGTTTTGGTGTGTTGATATCACTCCTTTGAAGGGCCGAACCACTCTCAACTTGGTGGCCTCCTTACCAGTTTTTGGCTTTGTTTATTTTGCTTTGTTTTTACACTTGGTTTATTTTTCATGAATTGGACGTGAATACAATTTCTTTGTAACGTTGTTTAGATTTATCGTGATACACTAGTGTGTGCCTAGGCACGTACGTCAGTATACACGTTCTCATTGTCGGAACTTTGGCCGTCCAATGAGAGACGATGCCGACATTACTCACAATGGTTATAACAATATTTTCGTACTTACGCGCCCTCCCACGCCATCCCTGTTACGCCCCCAGGCTCCAAACCATAAAAGGTACGCAGTTCGTATTGTACTGCACCCATTCGTCCAATTTCATAGCTGGAAGCCTTCCCGTTATCTCGGAATCGATGAATAATCACCCTATGGGATTTAGCATGGGGATGAGTGGACTAGCTAGCTAGCTAGCTAGCTAGGTAGTAACACATTTTCAACGTTATTGAGGGGCAGATTTTGCATTGAAAGCAGCATAGCTGGCATTCCTACACGAGTTAATTTTTGTCAGGTGGGTCATTGCTCTCGATTTCAACACAATTTAAGCTTTTGTACCGCATTATTATTTTTCCCCAAGTACCTGAAATGTGCCCAACTATGCTTCAAGATATAAGACACTGACGCAATGGCGTCGCGCTACAATGGTTTACAACCTCGACAATTGAATTGATGTGATGTTTGTTGTGATGTTTGTTGCCTAACTTGACGCGACACACTAGCGTGTGTCTAGATGATTGGTAAAGCACAACAGCACTTAAACAGATGCAATTTTTTCTCAATTGTACATTTGATTGTTTCAATTAAAAATCATCAATTTTTATCCGTGTACATTTTAACAAGGAAAGTGAAACTTCAATAATGTAACCCCCTTTTTTACGGCACACTTGACGTTTTTGTTTGTAATCCGTGTACCTTTTTTACGGCTATGGCGTCGCGCTACAAAGGTTTATGCATGCAGTCGATTGTTGCTGCCCACTTTGAAACAATTCAACTCAGCTCTGAAAGCCTGCATCTACGAAATAAATACGCCATTCGATCGTTTTTAGGGAATAATAGGGTACTGGGATAATAGTTCAGTGACGAAAGAGACGTCGGCGACGGTGGATTCTTTAATGAGTTCTTGAAACGAAAGAAGATTGTGGAAAGATGAAAGCGTGTTCAACATCATGGAGTGCTAGAGGGAAAAAGATGGATACCTGCCGGGAGAAGTGTGCTTATACACATGCACACTTGGGATACGCAGCAGGACGTATCAGAACAACTTAAAAACCTCTAGGGAAAGAGAGCAGTCTGGAAAGGAATGGAGAAATTTTCAGGTAATGGATATTTCCGAACGGCGTATGGAAACACTGTATTTTCACGTCGTTCTCTAGTTCGATATAGATCGTGGTAATCACGTGGTAACACTCGATAATCATTCAATAATCACTCTTTGACGAACTTTCTGATAAATATTACCCGTAAAGCCTAAACCGCACAGAAGAAAATTTCGTGCCGTGTGATGCATTACTACCTGCCTACAAGATGAAAATTGCTACAATCGTATCGTTGTTGTTACGTTTTAGAATCTATTTACCGCCGGTGCACACGTGCGGTACCGTATTTGCGGTCAACGCTGCGGTACCGCATTTGCGGTTTGGTTTACGTGACATCTGTTAGGTACTGCACACGTACCAGCGTCGACGTTGCGTTACCGCCCACCGCTCGTGCGGTCGTTTTGCACCGCAATTTCCCCCGTCCAAGCAGCGGTACCGCAGCGTTAAAAAAAACGCAATTGCGTCTCTGAGTACCTTGGGTGACTTAAGCGGTGCACACGTCCGCAAAAGCGTTACCGAAAATAGCGTCCAATTTCGAAGAAATAGACATGGAATTGTTTATTGGGGGAGTAAAGAACTATTCTGAAATATGAAATGTTGCTGCAGAAATGATTGAGGAGTCATTGGGAAGTAATTAAAGAACTTATCCGATTTTTTTAGTTAATCTGCAAAGGATGTATAACATTTTTCCCTGGTACGTCTGAAATTAGTACGTCAATGTACCAAAACTCGTCAAATTGGTTTTAAAATATATTTTTTGTTCACGAGGTAGGCGAAAAAAGCAATATCGTCTCATTGGTTTCAAACTACAATTTTTTGTACACGAGGTTAGGGAACCGAACGTGCGCGTACGTCACCGAAGCGGCACCGCAGCGTCAGCGCGCGTTAATAAGCCAATGTTAAAGCCAATGTGCATTGATTGGCTGCGTCACTGCAGCGGCGCCGCAGCGTTGCCGCGCGTCCAAAAAACGCACGTGTGCACCGTCGCTTAGACGTCTTTGGTGCTCCATTCTGCGTCGCCGTGCTACTCTGGTTAGGGGCTTAAGCCCTCTCCAAACAGATGAAAATTTCGTGCGATGCGATGCGTATATACTTTCCTGCTAGGTCAAAACTTCTGCAATCGTATGGTTGGTGTTGGGTTTACGGACCAATATTGAAGTCTTTTTTTTGTACCATACTGCGTATAGCAGTCTGGTTAGGGCTTTAAAGGGCAATTACATCCATTTTGGCATGCATGTTAGACTTTTGGGTCACTTACACACTAACTAAACACAAGAATTGCGTACGTCCGATAAAACAATTTAATTACTGCATCACCAAAACACGACACGGAGGTCGCCATTGTTTTGCTGGAACGTGCAGAAATTAATGTCGACAGACGGATCTCTTCGATTTCGGCTCGCAGCCGATTGAGATAGCTGTGTTGACTGTGAGGAGCTCAAGCGTCTGACGGCCTTAGCTCAAATCGACAGTAGTGGCCAGCTAAGGCAGTCAGACGCTTGAGCTCCTCACAGTCAACACAGCTATCTCAATCGGCTGCGAGTCGAATTCGAAGAGATCCGTCTGTCGGCATTAATTTCTGCGCGTTCCAGCAAAACAATGGCGACCTCCGTGTCGTGTTTTGATGATTTAGTAATTAAAAATTGTTTTATCGGACCTACGTCACGTAGTCTTACCGCAATTCTTGCGTTAAGTTATTGTGTAAGTGATCCAAAAGTCAAACATGCATGTCAAAACGGATGTAATTGCCGTTTAAGTGGCACCACGTTCGCCAAGAAATGGGTTTATCACGTACGAGTCAAGTTCGGCAAGAAACAGATTTAATTTGTTGAAGGTCACAGTTCATGAAGGATCGGGTCTTCTTCAATACCGTAACCTCTACACATTTACACAGGATGGTCCGCAGAATTTTTTAAGTCCAACTTTTCTAGTTAGCACCCCGCAGAACCAGGAGAGGACAGAAATCAAATCTAATGAAACGGGAAGACTTCTGTCCTCTCCTGGTTCTGAGAGGTGCTAGCTAGAAAAGTTGGACTTAGAAAATGTTGGGTCGTCAGTTTTTTTGTGGACCACCCTGGTCAACAGTTTGATGCTCACGTAGAAAAGCTAAGGGTTTTTTTTTCCCCAAAACACTTACCAGTTGAAGCATAGTGAGGTATTTTTTCCACCACAAATACTTCCTTAAAGCAGGGATACATGCAAGACCGTAGTACGAATACATAATGACGTGAACAAAGGAATTAAGAAATCCATGCGCAAAACCTGTATTAAGAAGAAGAAAAAAATGTGAATAAGCAATTTTTATATATTTAATCATAAATTTATAGGGTTTATAAATTCTTGATTTAATTTAACCTTCGAACTATTACTCCGTGGAATTAGATTGGCGAAAGAGCTTGGCGTTTGATACCGCGACTTCATACGGCCGAAAAGCTTGGCGGGAATCCTTAACAAGTTTTGTTTTGGGGTAGATTGTAATTATTACTGTGACGCACGAGGCAATTATTCGTTTTCGTTAACTTTTCAGAAGGTTAATTAATGTTCTCCCCAGTATATTAGTCACAATGATTAGTTTTGTATTTGGAATGTTTAGAACTCAATCCGTTTGTCCTTAAAGTCTTGTACACACTTCACTATTGTATTCTACCCAGTGTTGCCAGATTGGGGGTTTTGCCCCAGATCTAAAGGGTTTGATTGCCGTTGGGGGTGAAAAAAGGGGTTGAAAATATTTGGGGGGGGGGGGGGGCCCACGGGGCAAAAAAAATTGAGGGTAAGTTTAGGGCGGCACAATTTAATGGTTTTACTTTCGTGTTATCCTGTTATCATCCATTCATTAGTCATTACTGTAAGCTAAAGAATTCTTAATAAATAAACGTCTTACTGAATTCACGTCATACTAAATGTAGGCTTATGTCGTAAGTTGCAACAATAAACTTATTGTTTTGTCACTTGTTATACAAATTTGCGGCATCGACATTTTTTTTGCACTATACGTGAAAGAGAATTAGTTGTTGCTTTCACGGTGATTTTTTTTTTACCTAGGTAACCCGATTTACGATTTTACGATTTACGATTTACACGCAAACCAGAAAGGGTAAAAACAAAAAAAAAAGTTTCATTTTCATAAGTTTCATTTTCGTGAGTTTCATTTTCGCCTTTAGGAGTAATGTGGGTGTAACAATGGAGTTATTACGGCATTTTTATTTTCGTATTTATTTTTGTTTACTTTTGTAATTATTTTTACAGGAAAATGTTTTTTCTTAACTACGGAAAAAAATAAGGGTTTTCTGAGTGGTGGGGGAGCGTCTTGATTTTGGGGGCAAACGCTTGCAGGGGTATGGCAACACTGATTCTACCCGCCGATGCGCCTACTTTCGGGAGGGGAAGATGTAACGGTGAACGTCGCTGAGGCTGCCTGCCTTGGAGGGCGAGCACTGCGACTTCTCTTTGTAGTAGTTGGGATGATGTGAAGGAACGGAAATCATGCACCTCAGGTGTGTTAATAAACCGATGTTTGGCCCGTCCATTGGTTTCGAGTGGTTTATTTGGTTTATTGGTTTATTGGTTTATTTGTGACAACTAGGAGCTGGACAGAAGAAGCACTGTCGCACCGCAACGATTCACTCCAATTCTTGCAATGCTCGCAATTTATTAATAAAATTGCTAGTAAATATTTCCATTGAAAAATGACATCTTGTGATTCGTTACTAGTACAAGGATAAAGCATTAAAATCTCTCCTGCGTTGCCTAACTTTACTCCTAAACTGTACTTTTTTAAAAACTATTTCTTGACGAGTCGACAGACCCCAGAAATGGACGCAATCTTGAAATGTCGGTTGTGCTTCCAGTCTGCGTGTAGTGATGTCACTTCCGGTCAGACTGCATTTAGACCGGAAATGACACCATCTTGTGCAGACCGGAAAGAAATTTGAAATAGGCTTACAGTTTCTTTGTGGTGCTAGTGTGTTAAATGCAATACCCGTCGTATCGGAACGAATATTGCAGCTAGAATCTGAAATTTCAACGTGGAGTCGATTATGGTTATGCCACATATTTATGAAGAAAACTAATAATTCAGGAGAAACTTTTCATTGATGGCTATCCAGGTAGTCGTAGTCTTGTAGCAATGGAAACTGACACTTTCTTCAGTCACACTTTTGTTTCTTGCAGTGAGATTGCAATGATACAGAGATCAGATGATATACAGTTGCGAGTTTTGATCTGCGAGCTGCGATGCCCTGAACCCCTTCAGTGTCAGGGCATACTTTAGAGAGGTCGTTTCTCAAAGTCTCTTGCGTACTTAGGTCGACAACCCGATTCGATCTCGCATACTCCTGTTCACAGCCCGGAGCCCTGAACACTCGGCTCTGCTTGACTCGCTTCCCTCCGTACCCTTGGGGACCCTTGTGAACCTAGCTTTTCGTCTTCGAACTTAGTGTTTTCGCGTTTTTGCATGGGCGTACTTCCCAGGCACTGGAGGGATTAGCCGACTGTTTAAGAACGAGCAACAGCGTTAGTAATTTCTTTCTTGATATTTATTAGCCAACTGTTTAAGAAACAGCAACAATGTTATTACTTTCTTTCTTGATATTTAATAACCAACTGTTTAAGAGCAACAATGTTAGTACTTTGTTTCTTAATATTGATTAATCAACTGTTTAAGAGCAACAACGTTAGTACTTAGTTTCCATATATTTATTAACGAACTGTTTAAAAAAAAGAGGAACAACGTTAGTACTTTGTTTCCATATATTTATTAACCAATTGTTTAAGAAAGAGCAGCAACGTTAGTACTATGTTTCTTGATATTTATTAACCAACTGTTTAAAAAAAGAGCAACAACGTTAGTACTATGTTTCCATATATTTATTAACCAACTGTTTAAGAAAGAGCAGCAACGTTAGTACTTTCTTTCTTGATATTTATTAACCAACTGTTTAAAAAAAGAGCAACAACGTTAGTACTATGTTTCCATATATTTATTAACCAACTGTTTAAGAAAGAGCAACAACGTTAGTACTTTGTTTTTTTTTTATATTTATTAAAGATAATGCAAATCTTCGGTTAGGGGTTATTTCCGGAGCTCGGACTAATTCTAAATGAAATATCTAAATTAAAAAAAAATTCCTTACCATGGCCTCCTGGAAAATATTTTGTAGCCAACCATTGACTAAATATCATAGTACCATGATGAAAAATGTGGAGAAATGTTAGCTGATTATTTTTTTTACTTAAAATCATAAAAACCTGTAACAGGAAAAAGAGAATTAGCAACTGTTGCTTTCTTTTATCATCAACAACAACTGACGATTTTGGGAATTTGTGCAACTTACCGTATCACAAATCTCTAGTATTTTAGACATGTAAAACCACCACATAACATTTGCTAGCTGAAAATAGAACGGAAACGAATAAAACTAATATCAAAACATGATATCATTAATTTAGTTAAAATACAGTTAAAATACTGCAATTAAAAGGACATACCTTTTCACTCTATGCGGGCATCCTGCGCGAAATGGCTTTGGAAACATTTACGTTGGTTAGAGTGAATGCAGCAAAACCGTTTCTCAAGCGAGGAAAAAATGGGAAAATTAATGCTTTGCAACACTTACGAAGTAATGTTGCAAAACTGAGACACACAATAAAGCCAAATGGGAGGAATGTACTTTTCAGTGGTCTTGTTGGAGTTAAGTGAGTCCAAAATTTTTATTTTTTTTTGGTTTTCTAGGACAACCACGAATGCTCTGAGAGGGTTTTTTTTTTTAGAGTTCGGAGACCGGAATCGATCGCGTGTATTCTTGGTTAGGAGTACAAGGCGCTCTCTACTTGGTTTTGCTTTGCAACGAGTGGTCCTGCAGGGTGCTATACATACAGGCCTTTGTTAGTTAGTTTTGTCTTTATTTACGGTTGCAAAGCGTTGCACCACAACGATGGGTATTTCGGTAATTCCTTTGAGTGGGTGACGATGTGGAACAACATATCGACCCGACACCCAAAGAAAAGAGAATGGACTAGATTTGAAGAATATCGATAGCATGTATTCTTCCATAGGATTACAAAGCGCTCTTTACTTGGTTTTGCTTTTTAACCCTAGAACGGCCAACATATTTTTTTTTAACTTTGGCGGCCATCAGTGGGTCCCGAGAGACCCCCTTCCCCCACCTAATTAGCTGTACAAAACAGTCAAACTTCAGTTTCATAATTTTTATTTGATGAACTCACTGTATATGAGACTGATTATCAAGGGACAAGATATATTAAAAAAAATAAAACCAGGTTTTATAAAAAATAGAAACCTGTTGCTTACGTTCATTTTGTAATAGATGTCCGTGAAGAAGATCCGGTTAACCGAAATAATTAATCGTTTGCGAGAAACGGACAGTCCAAATGTATAGGGGTGGCGAAATCCCACGAGCGCGTTGGCGCTAGTTTGATTTTGACACCCCGTGATATTTGGACTGTTCCGTTTCGATAATAGCCACAATCTCACCATTTATGGGCAGCAAACTAGATAACTACTTGCCACGACTTACCAATAAATAAGTTGCCGCTTTTTCCCTCTCTTTTTCAAGGAAGGTAGGCGCAGTTTATTTAGTACTTTCTTTTCACATCGAGTGAACAATGACTGGCACAGGATGTACTTGTGGGTGTTTGGTGCGTGCCAGACGCATCCGTTTTATTCAAGAATTTAAGAGCAATAAACAGCAACAAAGAATACCACCAAACTGTGGATTTTATGTACTTGTTGGGGTTTGGTGCGTATATCAGAGGCATTCGTTTTATTCAGCACTCAAGAGCACTAACAGCAATAAAAAATACCACCAAACTGTGGATTTTATGTACTTGCGGGGATTTGGTGCGTGTCAGGGGCATCCGTTTTATTCAAGCATTTAAGAGCACTAAACAGCAATAAAAAATACCACCAAACTGGATTTTATGTACTTGTTGGGGTTTGGTGCGTATATCAGAGGCATTCGTTTTATTCAGCACTAGAGAGCACTAACAGCAATAAAAAATACCACCAAACTGTGGATTTTATGTACTTGCGGGGATTTGGTGCGTGTCAGGGGCATCCGTTTTATTCAAGCATTTAAGAGCACTAAACAGCAATAAAAAATACCACCAAACTGTGGATTTTATGTACTTGTTGGGGTTTGGTGCGTATATCAGAGGCATCCGTTTTATTCAGCACTCAAGAGCACTAACAGCAATAAAAAATACCACCAAACTGTGGAATTTATGTACTTGTTAGGGTTTGGTGCGTATATCAGAGGCATCCGTTTTATTCAGCACGCAAGAGCACTAACAGCAACAAAGAATACCACCAAACTGTGGATTTTATGTACTTGCGGGGATTTGGTGCGTGTCAGGGGCATCCGTTTTATTCAAGCATTTAAGAGCACTAAACAGCAATAAAAAATACCACCAAACTGTGGATTTTATGTACTTGTTGGGGTTTGGTGCGTATATCAGAGGCATCCGTTTTATTCAGCACTCAAGAGCACTAACAGCAA
>JAHWFP010193104.1:27616-43868 GCA_023313725.1 Lithobius niger
GACAGGAGAGTTAGAAGAGTTTTAAAGAACATAGACAAAAGTGGAGGAAGTGACAGAAGAGAGCGAGAGAAGAGAAATCAGAACAGAGAGGGAGGGACAAGAGAGAAGAATTTAAAGAACAGAGAGAGAAAAAAGAGAAGGGAGTGACAGAAGAGAGCGAGAAAGAGATATCAGGACAGAGAGGGAGAGACAGGAGAGTTAGAACAAATTAAAAAAACTGAGAGAGAAAAAAAGAGGAGGGAGTGACAGAAGAGTGTGAGAGAGGATAAAAAAGAACAGAGAGGGAGTGAGAGAAGATATTTTGTAAACAGAGGGAGGAATACAAGGGAGATGACAGACAGAAAAGAAATGATGCTTGAGATAGGGAAATGAAGACAAGAAGAGAGATGAGATAACAAGGAAAGAGAAAATGAAATACAGGCAAAAGAGAAATAAAGACAAAGAGGGGAGAAAATACGGGAAAAGAGAAGAGAGAGGACTGAAATAAAGTCAGAGCAAAAGAAAAATATAGAGCACACAGAGAAGAAAACAATATAAAGAAGGAAAGAAAGAATAGAAAGAAAAGAAAAGCAGAGAGGAAAAAATAAGACGAGAAGGAAATAGAAGACAGGGGAGAGAAATAAAGACAGAGAATGGTACACAGAACAGAGAGCGAGAGGTGGTAAATAAAAAAAAGAGACAACTGGGTAGGTGATTCTTATCAAGTGCCTAGGTACTCTCCAGGCAGAGAGGAACAATCCTAGGATCATGCCACAATCGACATAAGGAAATAAAGCCAAAAATAGCGACAGTGTGGAAAACAGATAGGAGGGAGAGAGGAGAAAATAAAGACAGTTACAGAGAGGAGAGTGGAGAGAACACAGATAGAGAGACGAAAACCGGGAGGAGAACATGGCGAGGGAAACAGAAAGGCGAGAGAGAGAGAGGAGCATAAGGACAGAGAATCACAGAGAGGAGAAAAATAAAGCCAAAGAGGTAAAGAAAACGAAGAAACTGAAAAAAAGGCCTGAAAACGGAGAGAGAATAGAAGTAAAACAGACAGAAATGAACAGAGAGGAGAAAGAACAGAAATAAAGACAGGCACGGAAACAGAGACAAGAGAGCGATAGTAAGCAGTGTCAGAGACAAGAAAGACAACAAAGAAAAAGACGAAACAGAAGAAAACCTAATCAGAATGAGAGAGAAATGAAACTAAAATACAGGGTGTAACAGAAATGTAGCTTATGCTATAAAATTTTTTTTTTGCTTGACAACGGGATGAACAATTCCGAAACGTCGCATTTTACTGTATAAATGTGCACTTGCAGGCTTTTTTTAAACGTTGACTACTTTTGTGCTTTTATTTTCTCATCGCAGAAATCTAAGTCACACATGAAGGGGCGATCATGCACATCAAACTGATGGAAAACATCCACATGAACATATGTGCGGAAATGCCTCCTTATTGAGAAATTCCTCCGTTCTGAGATACATGTGCATATCCAACCAAGATCCAGGGTGAAAGTGCCTGACCTCTGAAGAGTGAATTATGCAGCATGGATAACCCTTCTAATTCAAAGCAGTTGCAGTTTAGTGTCAGTCAGGCTGTAACTATCGATAGGGAGTACAATGAGTCTCTCCCCCCCCCCCCCCCCCACTGCTTCAATAGCTCTGAGGCACCACAGTCATAATAATAAACAAAATAAAGGATGAACAGACTGGTTAGCCTAAACTTTGTGATTTGATTTGCGCTGGGCAGTGAGGAACTATAAGCTGAGTATCACTCAGCTAAGGTACAAGCTGAGTATCACTTAAAACTATTGATCAAAGATGGCTAGCTACAATGTGCCAATGACTCAGGTTTAAAAGTCGTTATGCATCCTAAACAATCCGTACAGCACGTAAATGCAAGATGCTCTGTTCGATTTGTTCAAATCAGCTGCTCCGTGTCCACCGTGAGTGTCAATGTGCATCGATGGTCACGACACGTCAGCGATTGTCGACATGTCTAAAGATGTCGGGATACTTCCAATTTTCTGGCACCTCTACACTCTGGCAGAGTGCAGCAACGTAGTTGACAGGAGTAGCATACTCCAGAGAGTTCAAATGTCTCCAGAGAAAGAATGTTGCAAGGCTAATCTTTATGTCCCCCATCCCCTCATGCCCAACCGACAAAAAGATTTCGCAAATTGTTTTGCTTTTTGTAGCGGTTACGGCTCAAATGTTTTGAACGACATTCAGCTTGTACGTTACTCGTTCCTGATTGTACAATTCGAAATCAAATCACAAGGTGATGTGTCCCAGGGCTGCACTCAACAGGTGGGATTGGGAGGGACAGCTCATTCTCTGGTCCCCTATCGATAGATACTGCCTGACTGAAAACATAAGTTCCAACTGCTTGAAACGAGAAGATCGCCCTTTGCATTCCCTTTACATTTAAAATGTTAGGGGCTTTCGCCTAGGATCTTGGATGCGTATATGTATCTCTGAAAAGAGAAATTTCTCAATAAGGAGGCATTTCCGGACACATGGAAGTTTTCCATCAGTTTGATGTGTATGATAAGTTTATATGTGACATAACATTTCCGGTACACAGTGTTTAACTATGTGACTGTCCAAACAAACATCCTCTCCAAAACATATAAATACACCTGAAACAGCAAAAACAACCGCAAACAAGGTGAATTAGGACCACCGTGAGAAAATACAGTTTCACAGTTTCATTACAGTTTCATCACAGTTTCATTACAGTTTCATACGGAACTTGCAGGAAGTGTCCTAGGTTGGCAGGGCAGGAATTAATTCCTTAGTGGCTGGAATTCTGGAACAGGCAAACAAACAACGAAAACAAACAAACAAACGAACGGACGAACAAACGTATACACGCAAACAAATTTTGGCAAGGATCCAAATCAAACGACTTACTTCTTTACACATATAAAAGGAAAACATCACCATTGCGAAATTATACGGTAGTAAAATGGGCTTGAGATTAACTGGTTTCCGGTCCTTGAAGTAGGTCGGTGCCGTCTTGACGAATGTGACATACATCGCAAAAAGAAGTATAGGTGGGATTGGTGATTGAACTAAAAACCAACGATTTGTACGATGGTCTACGGAAAAAAAAGGATTATTTGTAAAGCTCAGTCTTGAGGGACCATTCATAAAAGATATCAGGCTACAAGGGGAGGGGGTTAGTTCAGTGTGACAAAACGTGACACGGGGGGAGGGACCTGTCAAAAATGTGACGCTCCACTTTTATACTTTTACATACCTTTTTTTTTATGCAAGAAAAAATTTTAATACTCAAACTGTAAGGATCTGTAAAACTGCTTCTGTTTGAACCTGTCAATAGTCTTGGTATTAAAGCCTCCTGTTCACCATTTCGGAAGCGTTGGCCATATTCTAAACACAGCCTCCACGTTCCAGATTCTACGTCATCCAATAGGCTGATGTGGGTCACGTGACCTCGTTTTAGTTATGAATATCGCGGCGCTGCTGCGAATAGTGTTGTTCCATTGTTAATTTACCGCTGTTTTCTTTATATTGCTCGAAGGTTCTGTGATGCTGCATCTAGGAGTTTAAAAGGTGAAAAGGCGCCTTTAAGTGGAATATGAGGGACAGCTTTCTGATTGTTAGGTTGGGAAAGGCTTGACATTTCTCTTCCACCAGTTTTTTCGTCAACAACACGAGATGCCGCCAGCATTTACTGTGCGCGCAGCGTAACTTGAGTCCTGCAGTTATTTTATGAGCGGCTATACATCTTCTTGGAGGAAGCGGCTTTAATCGACGGCCGCCATTGTTTTTGTAACCATCCAGGATATCAACAAGGTGCTCTGCTATCGAAAACATATAATCGATCATCTGTATTCGTTCTGGGGTGAACTCAAGACGCTATAGGTCAGAAATGGAATTGACATAAGAGTGTGAGGAAGTCAGTATATTCCAAAACTCAACAGTCACCTCGCTATTTCAAACAACGCGTTCCTGAATAATCCATCTATATAATACGCTTAGGTTGGGCAAGCAAATTCATCATTATTATGCACTACAATGAAAGAGGGTGTGTAATGAAAGAGGGCGAGCGACCGACAATATCAAACAAACAGATGTGGCCTATAACAATCGACATATTGCATTAATAAAGCTAGCTCTTAAGAGCCGACTTGGAAGAGTTTCAAAGTTGGTTGAGTAACAATCACTGTATGCACAACCGTTGTTGGCTTTGTTGGGCTTGGTATCGGAACAGAGAAACGTCCTCCATTGAAAATAAACGTTTACTTCCATAACACAAATCAGCATGCAGGGGTTCAAAGAGGGAGCAGAGATAGGGGTATTTAGACCACACAATAGGGGAAACCAGGGCCCACTACAGTGTTACGCTCGGGAATGCGGGAACCAGCTAGCCGGCGTATGTTACGCCGGGGCACAGCTAGTAATAATTATAATAATACTTTATAAAACATAAAGCACGAGACTCAAATGTGCAGATACAACCTAAACAGCAAACGATTTAGTAACATTAAGACATGACAATACAATACAATACAATACAATACACTGCATAATGGAGTTCATTTTATACATTTATTAATATAATAATAATAATAATAATATCTTTATTGCTGATAATGCTCGAAGTTTTTAGAAAAAAACTTGTGTGAGCAGCAATAATTACATAATTTAACAAAATATATAAATAACATTCACAATAATTTTTCATTTACCTATTTTATCACTTATATAGTTTAATTTTTGTACGCAATATTTATAATCAACTCATTTAAAATTAAGGATATGTACAGGTTAAAAGGAATTAAAAAGATTACGTGAATCGTAATCGTGATTACGCAATTAATTACGTGAACGTTTACTCTTAATTATATTTGTGACGTCATTCTCTGCGTCATTCAATTCGTCTAGGTGTTTTAGGCGTTGTGGTTTACAACATAGACGTTGTGGTTTACAACATCCATAGACGTTGTGGTTTACAACACCCGTAGACGTTTTGTTTTACAACACCTACAGATGCTGTGGTTTATAACACGTATATACACGTTGTGGTTTACAACATCTACAGATAAAACACTTACAGACGTTGTGGTTTACAACACATGTTCCACAGACGCTTAAACACGCAACAGCTACAAAATTAATATTCGTCCATGGAAGAACGATTTTGTACGTTGCGTTTGGAAACTTTGTGCTTTGCAACGCCTAAAACCTCATTATAAGACCCAGCGCGCCCTTATAACGAATTTTTTTGGGATTCTGTATAGGTGTTGTAACTGATTGTAACTCACAATGTCATTTTTGCAATGTAGTCATTTAAAGACTGCTATGAAATGATTCGGAACGGACCCAATTTTAAGACCAACCAGACGATTTCAAGAAGAAGAAAAAAAAACAATTTAACAACAACAAAAATGTCGACTGTGACTGTAGGCCTATAATTAAACGACTCCACAAGAATCTACAATAGGGCCCATGTGCCAGTCTGGGCCAGCATTATATAACATGTCTACATTGTAAATGCGTATATTGCTTAACAGCTGTTCAAGTAATGATTTGCAGTAAGGCTGGTGGCAGCAATATGTCCTTTGGCTTGGCTTCATACCCTGTCAGTTTCACAGCTGTATGGGGGAAGTTTTAGGTCCACGTTTTCCGTATCGAGTGCAGCAAAGGTGTCAATGCGATAACGGTCTAACTGTAAATATTCGAAACGGTCCGACTGTGAATATTCGAACGGTCGTATTGTGAAATTTTTTAAATCGAAGGAGTTTTTGCACCTTCACTTAATGCGTACAATTCTCGGTTCAACATCGTAGTATCGCGTCTCGCGACAGAATCCGGCGCAGTATCCACAAATACTGCTGGCTGCCATGCCCGACTGCTCCTCATTCATACCCACGACGCTGCGTAACTCACGTTATCTCAGTAGGCTTTGGTTCTAAACTCTCTGCTCGCGTGTGTAACGTCATTAAAGAGATATACCTCCCAGGGCCATTTTTCTTGATCCACCACATCAAGTACGGCCCCAAAGGTCTATTTACTTACCGTTAGTCTTTCCCTTGCTAAAAAGCCGTCTTAAAATGTGGCGTCTAGGAGACTTTCTGTTGAATATTGGGGAACTTTATTTACGTTCTTCCAGAACGTATATGATCCTTTGCGCGCCTACAATGACCTTGAAGTTTTATCTGATCGTGCGCAGTACCAATTTTAATCGTTTGCTAATAATTACTATGGGATCAAAATTCTAAAAGACTAATGCAGTAAAAAATAAAATTAATTATTCCAATAGATCGCTGAAGCAAAATTATAAGACACTAGCCTAGAAAATTATAAATTGTGATTTTAAAATACGAGAATCATTCCGGTTTGTGACGACACGATTAATGCGTTCACGCTGGCATGCCTATTAGGCGCAATGCCAACTGAGATAGTAGCTTCGTTTTTCGCTGCGAGGAACGAAGCTACTGTCTCAGTTGATCTTGACTATTATAAATGCTCGGATGCGATCGACGCGTAGCTGTTATGGGGCAGGCGGTATGTTGCTTTAAGAAGAAGATGAGCGTCCTGTTGTCCTATCGTCGTGGCCCTACGTGTCGTGTTTACCGGCACCGTGCGTTCTTCTGGCCGCTTGGCAGGGTTGCCACGTTTGTCTTTTAAACTTAAGTAGTACATTTTATTACTTTTAACAAGCTGCGCCGCGGAAGTTGTCGAAATTCAAGCTGTCGCTTGAAGTATCATCGGAGCCAAGATATCTCTTTCTTCGCTGCCATACTCACCGCAATTACGGGCTTAAACCAAGCCCCATTCACTCTCTCCGAAATCTGCGCAACTTTCCGTCTATAGCTCGCGTGATCAACACGTGCAGGTCCATATCCATCTTCGTTTCCTGCACGGGAAATAACAAGTTTTTCCTCCTTTTCCGCGGTTTGGCATTTGTCAGCCTTACCAAACCGATTATGGTTGCTTATGTCTGTCCAAACACTTGATTTCGTGTCACCAACAATAACCCAAGTTTCGTTCAAGTAGTAAATATTCCCCTCTTTTTTTTGCCACGCAAATACCTCCGACGCCATAAAACAGTGCCATCTCGTTCAATGAGCAGGCTGAGGCTGTGAAGTTTCCGAAAATCCCAAATCCCGCACTTCTCGTCCGTGAGAAATTTGTCAGGGAATCGTCTTCGTTGACGGCACATGTCATTTTTCAACAGTTACTGAGAGACTAAATGCGTCCCATTTTTGCGTAGCCTACGTATTTTCGTGCAGTAGCTCTGCTTTCAGTTTTCTTAGCGTACTCAAGCACCCACCACTATAAGCTCTCTCCAGGCGGAAGACAAATTCCTGTGAAGCGATACGTGACTGCGTGCCTACAAGGTCAGAAATTGCTGCAACCGTATGGTTGTGGTTGCGTTTAAGGACCGATGTGGACGTCTTTGGTAAACCATCGTGCGACGCCACGCAGCCGCGAGCATACAGTATGGTTTCGCAACGATAAATGGCACTCAGACACGCGACACAACAATCTTGTTTCTTTTGTAAATTCCTTGGATCACGTTGCCGAAATAAGCTGTATTCAATACAGTTTGCTTTTGGGGGATACAGAATTGAACAGAGTAGAAGGTCTCGAATAGAAAAATAAATGTTGAACTTTTCGAAAAGGATGTTAAGTGGAAGGTGCCACAATCATGACAGTTGCTTTTTTACCGAATGAGGCAGGAAACCGGAGTACCCGGAAGAAACCCCTCGTGCAACGGGCGGGAAACAACCGGAGAAAACCCCGTACAGATACACTTCCCGTCACCAGGATCGAACCCGGATCAGTAAGAAGATAGAGATGTACAGCTGGGACAAAGACGCCTATCGAATATGACGCCCAGTGATCGCAGCTACCGGAGCACCCTCTCCATAAAGGGGCTTTCTACCACGATGACGCTTGTAAAATGATGTTCGGGAAGCATTGCTTGCGCTGGTAGGGCACATCAAAGATGCCGGATTTTCCGCTTGGATTTCTCCAGCTAAACTGTCCCTTTCATTGTCGTGGAGCAGATAACCCAGTTAGGATTCGTGCTCCCTAAAAGCCGCCCTCTCATCGTCGTGTGGTAGATGACCCAGTTAGGATTCGTGCTCCCTAAAAGCCGCCCTCTCAACGTCGTGGGGTAGATAACCCAGTTTGAATTCGTGCTCCCTAAAAGTACAACAACCCCAAAAACAAAACAGTGGGGTAGGTATTTGGGTTTGTCTGCCTTAAACAAAAATAAAAACAACAAAAAGCCCGCTCACTGGCAGAGTCTTTCTTGTAACTGTAACAAGATTTTTTGGGGAAAATTCTAGTAGAAATGCGGTAGAAATCATTCGAATCGGATGCATAGGATCCAGAAACGTAGAAAACCTCAACATTAAAGTGTGGGAACGTGTACCTTGTGGATAAAAAGTGCCGTCAATAACGTTGATTTTGTGTTACTGGCTAGCTACCCATGCAGACGACATAAAGACGGTATAAAGCACATGTAGGGAAAATTGCCAAATCTAAATTATGGCACACAAATAAAGATTGGTATCGGATATGCCAAATTTCTAAAATGGGGTTAGCAGCTAGAAGCACGTGCCCCTGAAATGGCAAAATTATTGTTGTAACCATTGTTTGCATTCTCATCCAACCAATGTCATCCAACCATTGTCATCCAACAATGTAACCATTGTTTGCATTGTTATAACATGCTTAAGTGTTATCCGCTTATCGGTTATAATTGCCCCAATGCTTCCTCGAAGTCGATAATTTGTGAGTTTTAACACGAAAATCGTTTCCAGAAATTTGCTGGAAAGGCGTTGAGTGCTAAAACGCACAAATTATCGATTGAATAAAAGCACGTGTGGCTTTCGGTGTGAGAATATTTTTTTTCCCCCGTAAAACAATTGTCTGAAGTAATTTCAGTTTTCGGGTTCGATTTCGATTTTCTTTTTTCGATTTCGATTTTTGATTTATGAAGTAATTTCGGTTACGATGTTTATATTATCATGTTTACGATGTTTATGTTATCATGTTTACGATTTTTATATTATCATGTTTACGAATTTTATATTATCACGTTTACGATGTTTTCCTCACAGTTCGCCATTGTACCTATAATTTCGTTTGCTTCAAGTAGGCTTCAAATAGGCCTAGTAGAAAGTCATACTTCGTGCTAAGTAGGCCTAAACCTCATTTTTATACCGCTTACAAACGAAGTTAAAAAGTAAAGTTCCGAATCCTGACGAGAAGCAGCTTCGTGTTTCCGTAAAAGTACGACGATTCACGAAGATGACGTCATTGCCATAATATGGGCATAACGGGAATGAAAGCAAACCTCTTCCTGGCCAAGTGAGATATACTGTATAGATCTGTGGTTTGTTTGTCAGCGACCATTCAGAGACGAGTAAAGCTTTGATTTATATAATTACTGAGTAGAAATATGTGGTGCCTTTAGTGTAAGTCGAGTGTGGTGCTAGTTTTGCTAAAAGAAAAGAAAAATTCTCGTGTTAAGCACCTAATTGTGAAAATATACTATTGTTGCAAAGAGACGGCTCATTTATAGACTGGTATCTTTTGCTGCAGAAGAGATGGAAAGAAAAATGCAGATCTTAGCACAGGGTCCAATAAAGTAGAAAAAAAAAATTATTTTAAAAAGAAGTAGGCCTTTAAAAACCATGATGAAACATCGGTAAGCGAATTACGTCACGTTCCTTCTCGCCGCGTACTTTGATTGCTTCACTAAAGTTCACTAAAGTAGGATGGCAGTTGCACTGGCTTGGTTTCACCGGGAAGGGCGCGATGTTTCACCGCCACAACAAAACAAATTTTTGTGATAGATGAAGGTACAGTGTGAAGATATAGACGAAGGTAGATGGGACCTGAAATACGCATCAACAGTCTCCCTGGAAAATGGATATGAAGCAGACGTAATGTTTCGTGTGATCTAAGTCCTAAAGTTGTGATATCCGCCCAAAACCTAAACTGGTATAAGAGAAACCGCCAAGTTTAAAAAAAAAAAAAGGTCGACTTTGAAAGCAGTAATATCATACAACCGTGGAAAGGCTACCAAGGTTAAACCTATTAACCAGCAAACTTGGTGCCTTGCCCTCTTCTTTAATTTTTTTTGTATGACTGCTTCTTAGATTGCTGAAACGTGTTAGAATTAGAACAGACTCCGACATTTACGTTTATCCATCCGTGAGACGTGCATATATAATTATGATCAATCCTAGAACAAAAAAGAAGCGGGCAATGCGCCAAGTTTTGCTGGTTAATGGGGTGAACCTTGGTGGCCCTTCCTGGTTGAATGATATCACTACTTTCACAGGCCGACCCTTTTTGGAAACCTGCCGGCTTCTCTTATATCACTTTTGGTTTTGGGTGGATTATACATATACAATCCATTATGTTTCACTAACTTTTGAAACGATCGATCAATTTTTAATGGTTTTGAAGTTAGGCCCTTTTGTTGAAATTGTTTGTGTTACAGATCTAATGTGATTTGATTTCAACACCATAATAAAAGGTCTATGATCGAAATTTAACGACTTAACCTTATTTGTGGGCAACGTCGTTAAATTTCGATCATATTCTATAGTTTTATAATTGCCATGTCTACGTAAATGAAAATGCGTTCGTACAGCATGTTAGGATGGCCGAGCGGTCTAAGGCGCTGCGTTCAGGTCGCAGTCCAGTTATTCTGGGCCTGGGTTCGAATCCCACTTCTGACAGTACTTTTTTTTTGTTTTTTTCCTGGGGGATTGAGGTTTAATGACGCGTCGACAGCTAGGTCGTTAGCGCCTACCCTAGGGGAGGAAGCCTCGAGAATTATGCACGTAATTTAACGTAGTTTTCTCTTTATTTATCTAGACACACGCTAACCTAGCGGTATAGGATTACTTAAGAGATAGGTGAGAACTAGGCTTAGTCCGTCACCGGCAAACAGGCCGACGGTTTGCCAGTGATCCGCCTTGTCACAATTTACAACAACAGTGTATCTGACAATTAAGTTCTGACTACAATAAAATTTTATCTACTCGGCGGCGGCACTTGTTGTCAGAACTTAATTGTCAGATACACTGTTGTTGTAAATAATTGTTACAAGGCGGATCACTGGCAAACTGTCGGCCTGTTTGCCGGTAACGGACTAAGCCATCCTATAGCGCTAGGTCAGAACTAGCCTTAGTCCGTTACCGGGAAATAGGCTGTGTGTCTTTTAAATTAATCAAGCGTTGAGCCGATTTCAGCCTACTGGGAAAAATTCCCCATGAAGGAGAAATTTTTGCATATCGCTTGAATCGGTCCAGTGACAAAGAAAACCTCGCTATAAAGTGTACGAATGTATCCTTTATGGGCACTGATCTAAACACACGCTAGTGTGTCGCCACCAAGTCGATCAGACTTAATTGTTGTCAGAAGTAAAAAAAAAAAAAAGGCGGCTCACTTGCAAACTGTGTCTTTGAACTGCAACAAGCTTATACGTGATTTCAGGGTGTAAATAGTTCGACTTTTCATAGTCGAAACCGAAACTGCATATAACGACGCCGCAGTAACGACGCTAGAGCTGTAGTCTCCGTCACTTCCGCTGTTGGTTGAACGGTGCTTAGTGTAGCAAGTGGGTTATCCCGTAACGTAGTGTAGTTATTCATCCAAGATAACACCATAATTACCGGTAATTGGCTAATGAGCCCAATTAGCTTTGGAACGCACGAGGCGTTCTTTACAATAACATGCTTAAGTGTTATACGCTCATCGTTTCCGGTTTCCATAAGATATTCCAAGCACAAAAAACCTGCTACATCCGTATAGACACCCACTTTTGTTCTGTCCGAACAGGCTAGAATTATATTAACAAAGTTGGATTTACAAAACTACCTCTACGTCCACAGGTAGTGGGGAGTGGGGGCGGAGGTTGAGGCCTCAAAATTATAGACTTTGCACCCGTATGGTTTAAAACTGAAAGAATACGACCATTTATTTCATTTTGGTTCTCGACAACGATTGAATCTACGTAGATAACACGGAGCAGGCACCCAAGTCACCGGCCACGCCATTCCGTCGTACAATCAAGTACCCCACCCTGTAGTGCCATCTGTTGACGGGATTCGCCTTCAAATTCCGCTTTCCTTGTAACACTTTTCACACCCTTCCCATGTCCAGCACGTTTGGCGATGCCACGGGGCGCCTTTGAGTCCCTGGCAAGTCTAACCTTGGTGGTAAGGCATTCGTGTCCCCAAACCTCTTACCATCATCATTCCTTGGCCGTTTTATGTACACTGTATTTACATGTAATTGTGGCTGGCTGTTAGTGACTCCCCAGTCCTTGCCAGACCCGTTGCTATCGCAACAAATATTATTATTATTATTATTATTAATTCGGGTTGGGACACTTTTCCAACGTCTTCGAACAGATGGCGCCACTTACCAAACCTGCCACACAAGTTGGACTACAAGTTCGGGTTATAACACTTTTTCCAAAGTCTTCTAAGAGATAGCGCCACTTACCAGACCTGCCGCATCGTTTTTGGGTTCGTTTTTTGGCATTGTTGTGGTACCAAAGCGGCTAACAAAGTTTTAGTCGCGTGGACTGTGCCATTGTCGGCGTTCTTAATATCGAGGCCCCCAATGACAGCCAGATACGATGGAAAGGCGCATTTATTTCCTAAATGCTCACTTCCAGAAAGGAGTTGAATTGTTTTTAAGTCGGCGGCAAAATTCGTTGCTTGCAACAATGACGCCATGCACGGTACCGATGTGAATTGTTTCAAAGGATTAACTTAAACATAGGGTTACTTGCTTACTGAATGCTGGATTTCTCAGGGCTTTTTTTAGCCTTGAGGCAAACATACGCATGCGACTTTTCCGGGGCTGTACCAAATGGGAAATGTCACGGGGCGGCGTATTCGGGGAGGGGGAGGCGGGTAAGCGTGTATGGGGGGAACATGTATGCGAATCCGGGAGGGCAAGGAGTGTGGGGATTGGGGGTTAAAGTAATTGTGAGGGAGTGGGCATATGTGGGAGCCATTCGCATGTTCGGTCTTTGGTTTGATAAATTTAAAACCAAACACCAAACACCTGGAGGGAGGCGGGGGCAGCATGCGCACGGGCACATCTAGTATATTTAATGAAGCCGCAGCCAATTCAATTCAATTATGTTTTATTGGGGTCTTGGCCCTAAGCCACGCGCCCGCCCTAAATCTAGATAAACCAACAGAAAAAGCGCAAATCAAGCCGTAGCCCGAAGCTACCAGGCCAATGTTACTTTCCCCGTGCCCGAGCATCGTTGCATCTTGTTCGAGAGAGCAACAATCCGATCTTGTACGCCTCGCCTATTGTTGCCCCATTGTTACATGTTGCAGCATTGCATTCTGGGGCCTCGCTGCAGCTGCCTCCGCCTGTCCAGTGGAGGTTCCATTAACCTTTTAGAATGTTTAAAGGACGGATTTTGGTAATCTAAAACAAGAATATCTGTTTAGTGGCTACTTGCTCGATTTTTTTTTTGCTTTCATTCGGTGGCTGGCTTGGAAAGAAGAAACACACAGATGTTTTGTAAACATACATGAGAGAGCATAAAAAACAAATTCAAAAACAATTCTTCTGTCAAATTTTGGAGCATCTATTGACCCTTTAAAACTGCTCACAACCGTTTTTCTTCTATTGTTCGTTAGAATGTTCCCTTGAGGAGCAGAAAAACCACTAACCGCCCCCCCCCCCTCTCGTGGATGCAAGGAGTTCCTGCCGTTGGGTGGTAACAACGTCAAAATTAAAGGTACATCCGGCCTACCTTATAACCTTCCGCCTGCCTTATAACAGCCACGCGCCGATCGCATCCGCTCTATTACCATACCCAAGGTAAACTGAGACAGTAGCTTCGTTCCTCACAGCGAAGAACGGAGCTACTGTCTCAGTTGGCATTGCACCAAACAGACAAGCCAGCGTGAACGCATTAATTGTTTCGTCACAAACCGGAATGATTCTCGTATTTTAAAATTACAATTTATAATTTTCTAGACTAGTGTCTTATAATTTTGCTTCGGCGATCTATTGGAATAATTAATTTTTAATTTTTACCGCATTAGTCTTTTTAATTTTTGACTTCATAGTAATTATTAGCAAACGATTAAAATCAGTACTGCGGACATACAGATAAAACTTCAAGGTCATTGTACGTATGCATGCATGCATGCAGTATATGCATGTCGGAGACCAGACTGGTAGATGTTCAGTTTACCTCAATGGACATCCTCTCCCCTCGTTAACTGAAACGAAAGACTTCGGTGTCTGGTTTTCTGAAAACCTTAAACTCAGACTGCACTGTCGCAAATTTGCAGCCATCGCGTATGCACGTACTGCTTTAATCAAAAAATGCTTTCTATCTAGCAATCGGGACGTCAAGGTATGGGCTTTTAAGGTGTATGTTAGACCGATTCTTGAGTACGCCAGCCCTGTGTGGTCCCCTTATTTGCTTCGCGACATTGACTTGATAGAAGCGGTTCAGAGACGGTATACTAAGTCCCTTCAAGGCCTCCGCGACCATACATATGGTCAACGCCTGAAATTGTTAAAGCTTGACTCACTCGAACTTCGGAGATTGAGAGCCGATCAGTCTGATCCTCACTTTCCATATTGTACATGGTCTGTTGGGTATTGACCTCCCATTCTTCAATTTTTCGAATGTAACTCGCGCCAGAGGACATTCTCTGAAACTTACAATTCAGGCGTCTCACTTGGACTGCCGTCGATACTTTTTTTTCCCGTTAGGGTGATTGGTGTCTGGAATTCCCTACCCGAAGAGGTGGTCACGTGTTCTTCTGTATAGAGGCATTCCGGGAACGTTTAACCCGCATAAATCTCCAGAAATTCATGCAACGTTCCTACCCGTAAACTTGACATGAGACTCTCTATCCCACATGTCTCATTGACATACCCTCTAATCGGGGTGCACTCGCTCTTAAATCGTTTGAAATTTACTTTCTTTTATCTCTTTTTTTTTTAGATTTGGCAGGCTGTCAGTGATCCCCCGATCCTTGCTCGACCATTTGCAATTGCAAAAAATGTTTTATTTAATTATTATTTATTTACGCGCGCAAAGCATCATATACGTGTAGAATAGTAAATTAAATTCTCCAATATTCAACAGAAAATCTCCTAGACGCCACATTTTAAAACGGATTTTTAGCAAGCGAAAGACATAACGGTAAGTAAATTTAGACCTTTGGGGCCGTCCTTGATGTGGAGGATCGAGAAAAATGGCGCCGGGAGGTATATCCCTTTAACACATGTCTAATTTAAGTCACATTTCGTCTTGAGTGATGGCTCCATCCATGGCGCAAATTTGTTATTGACTGCTTCCTAATTGTACTACATATACATGGTCCTAAAGTACTGGAAAAATATAGGCCTAAAATAGGCCTATTTCTAGGCCTTCACGGTTTGTGGGCAGGGATCTCTTCCGATCCCTCATGTCGTATGGATTCTAAATGAAACAAAATGGGGAAAAGGAAACAAATAATTTTTCCTTCTAATTGGTACCAACGTTCGTAATGATAACTTTGAAACTACTTTAGGCCTATTTTAGGCCTATATTTTTCCAGTATACTTTATGGACCACCCTGTATACAGCAATTATACGATAGATTCACCTACCTCCGGACTCAATTATAGCCTGATACATTCGAAATACATAGGTATCGTTCATGGTCATGATTCAGTCGAGGAATATGTGCTGCGTGCGGATTGGAATGGCAGTTACGAGTTTCGCGTACGAACTTGACAGGCACAACTACGCGTTACACACCACCCGTTATCGCACATATAGAAAATTGCTTCCTTAATCGATTGCTCCATCCAAGGAAGTTTTTACATCGAGGATGGATACATGTTAACGAGCGCGCGCGTGGGTTGGATTTCTTCAGCAGCGACCGTGAAAACCTGTAATGAGCTTTATCTGGGAGGAAAAAAGAAACAGAAGTATGGAAAAATCTGGGAAAAGAAAACGAAATAATCAACCAGCAATTAGCACCAGTTAACTAAATGGTGTTCAGGAGTGCGTGCATCTCTTTCGTGTACAAACTTCTTCCACACTGTAGGGACCCAGAAAGAGTAAAGCCCTCAAGTGCTATACATGTAAAAGCGAAATTAAAAAAGGGAGAGAGAGTGAGCAAAAACCGCTGAAATTTTCACTCAAAAGGGCCAAAAAATCAGAGGTGATACGTCTTTCTCCTTGCCAAGCCAAGGAGGAAAGACACGGCTTCAT
>JAHWFP010193104.1:43878-73099 GCA_023313725.1 Lithobius niger
CTTGCCAAGCCAAGGAGGAAAGACACGGCTTCATGCAAGTCCAGTCACGCGGTTCTACGTAATGAACTGAAGCAGCATATGTCTTTCTCCTTGCCAAGACACGGCTTCATGCAAATCTAGTCACACGGTTGACGAAGTGACTGGATTTGCATGAAACCGTGGCTTTCCTCCTCTGCTTGGCAAGGAGAAAGACGTATGCTGCTACACCTCTAATTTTTAACCCGTTTGAGGGAAAATTTCAAGGGTTTTTACTCACTCTCTCGCTCTTTTTTTAAATTTCGTACACCTTTTAAAAAACGGTGTCACTATAGTCTGTTCCACATTATGTTTGCGCGAAGTTCATTGTATGATGCTACGTTTCCTTGAAAATCACAATGTGTACAGACATATTTCAGATTTTTCGGCCTGCTAATGACAATCTGTCAGAATTCCTAACTTTTCATGTCCTGAAAAATAAGAGGCCCCCTTTAAACAGACTTTCCAACTTTTTCAGCTAGCGTAACAACCTTTTAATATACTTGCAATGTACATCATGCATCTAGAAGTTAGTTGCTAGTCCAGTGCGACAGCAAAGGTCCGATAGCAAAAGTGCAACCATGGAGCAAAAGTTACGCAGATACCTATTTTCAATTTTTCACTGATATCATTTCTCCGTTTTTTGCATTAAATAAATAATACTTAGCTAAAAAAAAAACTGGATTGGATTTTTTTTACGTGGATTTTTGTCCTTTGGATTTTTTTAAAATTGGATTTTATTTCGTCTGAATTTTTTTCTTTGGATTTTTATTCCTGGATTTTTTTTCCCGTGGATCTTTTTTTTTTTTCTTTTTTTTTTCCGTTTACCGTTTATCATTTCAGGCCTTCTCCTTTTCTGACCAGTGTCGTGACTTTGCCCCACCCGACCCTTCTATACAGGATCTCAAGTGGCACGCTTTATTCCTCACACATACAGACGAATGATATATTATGGTACGTGTATCTCACGAGTCTCGTTCAGGTGAGAACAGGATGTTAGATGGCTCCCATGGTGCCGCCATGTTTTTTCGGTTTTTAGTATTGTTGTTTTAATGTGAAATTCCTATGTTGCTCTTTGTATATAGGGCGCTATTATTCCGAAAATAAATAAATAGATTGTGGGATTGGCCTCTTGCGAATCTCCTTCAGACGAGAACAGGAAGTTAGCTGGCGCCATGTTGACGTTACAAGGCCCAGTCGCAAATAATTTGTTTTTACACGGACATGTCGGATCCCAAGCGTCACTACAGATCTCTGGCATCGTTCGGAATACGCAACAATCGGCGTAAAGCCATGACCAGAATGGCTGCTCGCAGCATGCATTGAGACGCAGGATGGTGTACCAAAGATGTTAAAATCGGTCAATAAACGCTACCCTAAATATTCGAGTGTACTGTAGCAATTTTGACCTTGTAGCCACATAGTAAATCGTCACCACTTGGGGAGCGTCACCACTTGAGGGAGCATCATACATATCGAGGATTTCTGTAATCCTAAACTGTACGAGGCAAGCATTTATGAATCCAGAGATCCGTAGCGACGCTTGGGATTCGGACTGCCCGTGAAGAAAAGTCTTGCGCCGGAAAAAGTCTGGAGAGCGAAGGTTTGGAAAGCATAGTTTCTACCGCATTCACGACTCCCTGTTCCCAGCCTCCTCCAATCCAAATCGAACTGCACTCATCGTAAGTTGTTTACTTTTGATCATTCACTAGAAATTACTCCTCTGTTTTCCCCAGTAGCCCCCATGTGATTTTTCACCCTCATCACGTTGATTTTAAGCAGGGATTTGTGACGTGACAGGAGAGTGCTTCCATTTACAATACTAATCAATATGTGGCGGGCACACGACCACAGAATGACTCGGGAGGCCAAATATGGTTTGATCAAGTGGTTCCCAAGAACTCTGTTGCTCACTTCTGTTGAGTAGGGCTGGTCGGACACGTACGAGGGTTCGAGGCCGAGCACTTTTGGCAGATGCCGTGTTTGGCTCTTCTATTCCCCGTACGAAACGTCTAGTTTACTCGTTGTTGGTATAAGGTTTCAGTACGCCTCCACACACTCCAGGAATGATTCCTTGGCGTTCGCTCGAGCTGTCTTATATACCAGCTCGACCGACCGCCGTCAGAATCACGCCCGGTTGTGCAATAGTGGTGCAACACCTGGCAGAAGCCTCCCTAAGCTTCCCTGCACTGCACGATGTTGGGGTCCTAGTGAGCCCCAACCTCGTAGCAGGTCGTGGCGCGTTGGCCACCGTTGAACCCCGCTACAAATAAAACGTTAGCAGCACTGAAGCCGTCCTATACATGACTCTCAACCTTTCACCATCGTTTGCTTGCAACCTTGACGTCTGCCCAATTCAACCCCCGGCAAAACATTTGTTCAAGTTGTTCCCTATTCGTTTTGCACGTAGGTTCAACCTTGGACACGGGGCGAGGGATAATGGTCTAACTGGAAAATCGCATAATTGGAACAACGTATAACGGAAAACAGTATAACGGAATATCATCTAACAGGAAATTCGTATAATAGAAAAGCATCTAACTGGAAATTCGTATAATGGAAAATCGTCTAATATCCCTGCCTCGCTCGCGCTGCCACTCTCGCTGCGGCTATACATATAACATCGGAAACCGCAGTTAGATGTTAATCCAGTTAGACGTTTATCCATTATACGATATTCCATTTAGATGCTTTTCCAGATTTTTTATTTAGGCACATTTTAGACAATTATCCCATTAGGCGATTTTCCAGTTAGACGTTCGTCCGACGCCCCATGTAATCAGCGCACTTCGTTACAGGAGGCGCCTTTTCGAACCCAAAGCTACACACAGCAGGGGAATGTAATTTTGCATGATTGTGACGTCATCAGCAGCTTTGATGTCACGTAGCGTGGCGGAGTACAAACTTGGAGTAATAACTTATTTCGTTATTGTCACTTTTACAGCACTTTTTTGCTACATATTTTACGACATTAATTCAAACGTGTGTACCTGTTGCAAAGGCATTCATTTTCCTTCATTTTTTTCCCCTCGTGATCGAGAAATAGTTTTGTCACTTTCACTCTAGGCTGCAAAAGCTGTTACGCGCAGGATGCTCAAATATAGCGAGAAGGCATGTCCTTTTAAGTGGTTGCTCGGACATGTAAAACTTACATGGTTCAACTTCGTGATTTAACTTTTTTTTACCTATCGAACTTCTTCCATGTTTTGTATTTGCTGGTGTATCTTAGTAAATGCGGCGAATTAAACAAACAAACAGAGAAGAAAGAGTAGGCGCATGTTACCGTCTGTTTGTGAGCTGAAACCTTACCAAAAAAAAACGCGAATTGCAGTGATCATTTGCTTGATCATTTGACTGATTTTTTTGGTGTGGAATTGTCTGCCAGCGCATAAGTGTTGCAACAAGAAATGCCCTCGAACGAAGCGAGGTGACGCTGATTGAGCGAGCGTTAGCGAGTGACTCGGCTAGTCATGAGTTAACGTTATCGAACTTTTTCAAATGTTTGTATCATGTCTATAAACTATTGGATTCCATGCTTCTTTGCAAAATTATGATTGTTCTCTTCTTGTTTTCGAATGATAGTTCATGTGTTTTTTTCTTGTTTTTGATTGATTGTTCATGTGTAAAAAACACATGAACTATATCAATCGAAAACAAGAAGAGAACAATCATCCTTTTGCAAAGAATAGAATAGTTTATAGACATGATTAAAAAAATGAAAAAGTTCGATAACATTAACTCGTGACTAGCCGAGTACCTCGCCTCCCTTGGCTTTGCAATTTGTATAGATTTTTCTTCAGTTTTATCTTTTAAAATGATTTCTTAGATGAAACATTTCATATGTTTTTTCCTCCCTTGTCATTGTGATTTTATATAGGTTTTTACAGTCTTTTACAGGTTTTTTTTCACAGTTTTACCTATTTTTTTTAATGATTTCTTACATGAAATTTTTTTTTAATATTTGAAATTATGTTTCATATTTTTTTTTCGGTTTAGTTTGTATTGAACCACCTTCATGCATCTGCAGCCATATGCTATCATGGTGTATAGGCCTATCACCTTTGTTGTGTTCTTTGCAATCTGCAACCAAAAATAAACTGACTGACTCAATTCAACACACGTTCAGAATTTCCTAGTCATCATTTGAACTCCAGAGCAGTCTGATTTGTAAACACTTCACGTAAAATCGCATTTTGTGACGGCAGTTGTATACAATTGTAAAGTTAGTCTTTAAAAACGGCAGATGGCCTACATATAACGAATATAGTTCCATTTCTGTTATTTGCGATCAAGCTGTATAATTTTCCATATGATGACGAATCTGACTGCAATAAATAACAGCATCAACATTTGTGATATGCGAGTACGTGCGTAATTACTAACGATGCGATGTTGAATGGCAGTTTAGGCCTACTCCCGCCTGCGCAGTCCGTCCGTCCGTCCATCGCTATTTTTCAACTTCGCAACGGTACCAGATATTGACGACCTAACGTTGGATTCAGTGTGAGAAGTTAGTTAAATCACATGGCAAATTAAAACATCGTTACTTCCTCATAGCTAATAGAATTCTTCGACGTAACTAAATTAAATAATAACATTTGATCGTCGAATGAAAATCCTAAGGTGACACTCAATAAAAACAAATGGATTTTAGCTTCGTTTAAATAGTCTAGTCGCATTGTTGCATGAATGAATAGGCTGACCGTCGAACCAAATTTTCCATTAGGCCTATCTGCTACTTACGGAATTAAAACTGCATTTTTTAAATTAGGCCTAAAATCAGGTTACCATGGCAACGTCAAGTTGCTACGAGTCGCTGTTGGCTTCATCAACAGCGTGTCTCTTGTCACTTCTCTATATACGCTATGTTGCGGTTGCGCGTTACGTTGTAACACTGTAAATGTGTGGTTTTAGGCGCACCGTGTTGCAAAAATGAATAGCCTTACTATAGGCTACAATCCATATCGCGGTTAGCTGCTACTTACGAAATTAAAACTGCTGGTTAAAATTAGTCCTAAAAGCTGACAATTATGCCTAAAATCTAAAGTAGGCCCAAAAGCTAACCCATTTTTAACCGACAATTGATTAGTATAATAGAGATAGCCGTTGTAGTGCATGATATACAGGTGTGCGCCTCAACATTGGAAGTGGAGGATCTGTACAGAAGACCGGTGCGACTAGGCAGTCGCTGTAGCCGCTTGTTACTAAAAAATCCTGAGTTATAAAACCCAAAACAATTGTTGTGTATTGTTTTAAACCTTGGCTTTACCCAGCTTAAATTGTTCCTCTCATCGTCGTGGAGGGAACACAGTTTGGGTTCGTGCTTCCTAAATTTGAATTTGAATTTTCATTTGCGTCCTAAGCGGCCTGCCAAGCCATACTCTCAAACCTAAAAGCAAAAACAACAACAAAATGACTTGTCATCAGGCAACAAATACGTCGCTTTGGCCTGAAAATAAATAAAATGCCAACAATACTGGTTTGCGAACAGTGTCACAGTGACCCGGTAACCAAACGCGATCAAGTCATTGCACTTCTTTTCAGTTTATCTACCTGAAATTCGAGTGGCACCAGCACAAATTACGTGGGCACTGTAATGATGTCCGCCATCTTTACCAGGTGTTCAACAATGTCTCGGCTTGCGAGTGTTTACATGAATAAAGACGATGCGATTCAGGCGGCCGATCCACCTCTGTGAAGCGCTTTGGGTTTGTATCGCCAGATTAGAGAAAGCGCCACGAACGGGTGTTTACAAGACCCACGGAGGCGACACGGACGCGATGCGCATCCATCTGAAGCCCTTTCGAAGTGGTCATGTAAACGTACCAGCAGAACAGTTACCACGCAGGATATGCGCCCTGTTCTGGCTGCTTGGGCTAATACTCATCCGTTGGAGAAGTTAATGGGATGGCGGCGGGAGCGACCGAGCGGGAGTGTAGTGTGTCCGTCTGCTTTGGGACGTTTTGCCTCACTACACTGCTGGAATTATTTCTTGCCTCCGGACGGGGCAGTCCCGCCTGAAAGCTCATACTCCAGCGTTGGGCGCTGTCCCCTGAATGCCAATGTGAAGTAGTAGCGACTGCTCTCTTTACATGTCCAAGGCTGTGTTTTCTACGTGTCCGAAGTTACTATAGCAACGTATGACTTTCACAACGACTTGAAGAGAACTTTGTCCACACACAACCGAATTCTCCGGTAACTTTTCGGCGCCAGAGAGCTGTTGTTGGTTTCTGCGAGTTAGCTGGCGTCAGGGACGTTTTATTGGGGGGGGGGGGGCTTCCACCCCCCCCCCCCCCAATGTTTGGCCAGTCGGCAAATCAGTCGCCAAAATTACATCATTTTTGATCGGTCGGCGACATTACATAATTTTATTTTTGCTAGATGGAAATTGTTTAATCGTGCTACCTTCCACCTGTCTTAGTCGTCAAAATGATAGTAAAGAATTGTAATATTCTATGAAATCGTTTTGACGTAAAGAACTACGACTGCGAGTGCTGCTACGTAATTATAGGAGAGAGAAAGCATAAGAGTTGTTCCAGATTAATCAATGGTTCGTGATGACGTCAAGTAAATGCCTCGCAGTAAAAGTAAGGCTTAGGCTATGCCCCTTTGATGTGCAACAAATAAAGGTGAAGAGTTGGTTCGCTAAGTCGAGATGAATTTGACATCAGTCGGAGTTGTAAAACCTCCTCGACAAAAAAATAAAGATGGATTGCCTCATGTGTAAAAGCCATTTCGACAACAACTAAATCGAAACATGCTCAAACAGAGATATCATGGTGGACAAAGGGTTCCTGTGAAAGAAATCGAGGTTCCCTCAAACCCCTTTTTGAACTTGTAGCGAGTGGAGAAAAAGAAAAGATCTAACCAGCACTCGGCTACAAACGTCACACTCGGAAAAGGTTTAATGACGGAAAGCGAAAGGCTCAGCAAGAGTTAAATAAAATCAGATGCAAACCTATTTACGTTGCCTTTTGGACTTATATCTCAAACTGCCTGAGCGGAGAATCAAACCCACGAACTTTGATACCAAAGGCCACCAGGTCCTACAGCTCAGCCATACTGACACGGCCAAAAGGAAGCGTTAAATGCTGCCTACGTAGGTATGCACAAGGCCTAGGGCATTTTGAATGCTATTTTAATAAGACTATAATATTCTTGTTGTTGTTCTTGTTCTTCTTACTTGGGAAATTATGCTCTCACCTATAGATATCGAACCAGTTAAGCGATCTTCAAATTTTACAGTTTAAAATGTAGATATTAACAAGGGCCAGGGCATTTTGAACGTCATTTTTGAGAATACAATGAGACTACCCACGACCTTTGAAACCAAAGGCCGAGGTCCTACCGCTCAGCCATACTGGCACGGCCAAAAGGAAATGTTAAATGCTGCCTACATATATGGTATGCACATGGCATAGGACATTTTGAACGCTATTTTAATGGACTTATTGTTCTTCTTCTTCTTGTTTGTGAAACTATGCTTTCACCTAGATATCGAACCAGTTAAAGCGATCTTCAAATTTTATAGTTTAAGACGTAGGTATTAACAAGGGCCAGAGCATTTTTAATGCCGTTTTTGACTGATTTCTCTCAAAAAGCGTTCAGCTCAATTATCTCATTAAAATTCTAGTTATTTGATTTACCTGAAATGTCTCCAAGGGGGAGAAAAACGCAGATATTAGTATTAAATAAAACGCCTAAGTGTATAAAATACGGATGTAAGCGTTACAAAAACTTAATGCTCTAAAGAAACAGATACAAAAAAAAAACCTACATGTAAGCCATCAGCGTTGCACCAACGCGTTTAAAAGAAGCTCCAGCTTGTTTTTTTTTGGGATGCTGGGTATTCTCTTACATGTCATTTACTTGTAGCCGTTCGTTTAGAGAATTAAGTTTTTTTAAGGCTTACATCCATATTTTATACGATTAAGCGGTTTTTTTTAATACAAATATGTCTTCCGCAAGAATCGTTACAGAAACCAAAAATTGGTTTGAATCAGTGTATTCATTAGGTTATTAAACTTTTTTAGACCAGCAAACAATGAAACCATGTAATACAGACTGTCGTACTTCATGGTATTAAAATGAAAAAAAAAATACTACAAAAGCGAAATTTGACTACAGACTGCATTTAGAAGGTTCTTTAAAATTTATTAAAAGACTTAACCACCTTCTCCGATTTAATTAAATACTGGTGCTAACCTATTTACGTTGCCTTTTGGACTTATGTGTCAGACTGCGTGAGCGGGGAATCGAACCAACGACCTTTGAAACCAAAGGCCGAGGTCCTACCGCTCAGTCATAATGACACGGCCAAAAGGAAACGTCAGTATTTAATGTTCCTTTTGGCCGTATAAAATTTGAAGATCGGTTAACTGGTTCGATGTCTAGGTGAGAGCATAATTTCCCAAACAAGACGAAGAACAACAACAACAACAAGAATATGTCTCATTAAAACAGCGTTCACAATGCCCTAGGCATTGTGCATACCAACGTTTTAAGCAGTAAAACTTTAAAATCGGTTCATTGGTTCGATCTCCAAGTCAGAGTCAAATTTCCCCAACAAAAACAACAACAATAAGAATATTGTAGTAACATTAAAATAGCGTTCATAATGGTAACTTGGAAGAGGTTCATGCTGAAGCTTACCTATCGTGGCCCTTGATGTCGACTGACTGTCATTCCAGCAATGCAACTTTTTCCCCCGGTTGCCGAACGTATCAACGCCAACCAGTCAGTCTAACCGTTTTAACCCAGGAGAGGGGGGGGGGGGGGCCGGGGGAGACGGTAAAAAAGTATTTATTTACGTCCCTGAATGGTTTTTGACTGCATATGATTACGAATTTATTTTCATGTTTCTTTTATATGCATTTTTCGTAGGACAAAAACTGTTCCAAACAGCAAAAATAGATTTCTTGGCACTTTAATAAGTCGGCAAAATTCAAGTTGACACCCCTCCAAATTTTAGCCTTCCGGACGTCCCTGGCTGGCGTTAGTATTTGACATTGCTGGTGGCACTGCGCTTGTGCCGTTATAGTGATGTTTTTTTTTTTTTCCGTTGTGTACGCCTGTAATATGTTTGTTAGCGCGTGACTGAATGGAATTAGTTTGGTATTTTGTCTGGTCGTTCTGCAAAGGGGGCGTGGTTTCGGGCCTTACAGCTCTGAATAAAGACATAAAGACCGGTAATCGTTGGTAGCAAGTCTTGAATGACGTCACTGTTCAATTGTTGCAACGGCATCCAAAGTCCAAAAGTGGACCAGTCCTGAATGACGTCAGAGATGGCAGTTCGAAAATCAGCGGCCGTGTCAAGTGACATAACGACGGAAAGGAGACAATTTGGCTGAAGAATAGTTCTGAAAAGTTAAAGGGACATCCGGCCTGCCTTATAACATTCCGCCTGCCTTATAACAGCCACGCATTGATCGTCATCCGCGCATATACCATCGCAAAGGTCAACTGAGATAGTAGCTGCGTTCCTCGCAGCGAATAACGCAGATACTGTCTCAGTTGGCATTGAGCCTAATAGACGAACCAGCATGAACGCATTAATTGTGTCGTCACAAACAGGACTGATTCTCGTATTTTAACATCACAATTTATAATTTTCTAGGCTAGTGTCTTATAATTTTACTTCGGCGATCCGTTGGAATAATACATTTTAATTTTTACCGCATTAGTCGTTTAGATTTTTGATCTCACGGTAATTATTAGAAAATTACTACATGCACACACAGAGATGAAACGTCATGGTTATTGTAAGCGGCTTATTTACGTTTGTAATGGTTGAACGGCAGTAATGTTTCACGTGGACTAAACACTACTGCAACAGTCCGGTGTCTGAAATTTGACAGGAAAAGCTTTTTGGGCTCCTTGACTATTCTGACTTCGTTTCAGTCAAACCTTACCTTAAACCGACAGACGAGTTCGTTTTTGTTTCCTAATAATGGAGAGGCACTTATCGTTTCTGTATTTGGCACGAAAGAATTGCACGGTTTTTTTTTATAGTACGTTTTAGTCTTCTGCACCGTCGGAACGGCTGAGAAGACTATTGCAACCACTTTGTCCGTCCGTCGCTTTTTTTCAACTTCAGAACGGGTACCAGAAATAGAGACAAACGGTTTGCGCCATTAGATACAGCGAACAAAAATTAGTTTAAAAACACGGCAAATTAAAACATGTTTTTTTTTTTTTATAGCTAGTAGGCGTTCTTGACGTAACTCAATGAAACAATAACATTTGATCGTCGCATTTAAACACTACAGGAAGACACGCCACCGTAAAAACAAAAAGGATTTCGTCAACGACTCACATTAGCTTCATTTAAAGTAGTATCGACACCGCGTTGCAAGGATGAATAGGCCTACTCTCAAACCAAATTTTCCCGACCGCAACACGAAATTAAAACAGCAGGTAGAAATAAGGCCTAAAAGCTGAAAATTAGGCCTTAAATCACATTGCTACGGCAACGTTATAATATCTCCGTACCATGTTATTGCATAAACGAATGAACGTATACTTTCTTACCCAACTCTCCGATTGCCGCTACTCACGAAATTAAAACGGTAGGTAAAAAATGGCGCTTGAAAACTGACAATATGCTAAAATCTAAAACTAGGCCTAAAAGCTAACACAAGTTTAACCGTGTTAAACTTAGTTAAAGAGTACCGTTAAAGAGTACTGTTGCAATGCCTGACAGAGGTGTGCGCCTCAACATTTTCGAAAGCGGCAGCAGTGTACAGAAAACCGGTTGTGACTAGGCAGTCACATGTTTCGTATCGAGGCTGGTTTCAAAAAATAAGAAGGAAAATCAGGATATTTTTATCGCACTTTAATGCTGTTAACGGTGTTTAAGGCGAACGCCCAGGACAATACAAACACGTGCAGGATCAGGTCGATGTTGCTCAATTGTTGGGAGGAAACATTTGAGGCAAAGGAAGCGAATACTGTTATATTATTAAGTATCTGTCGTATGCGTCATTTCACGGTAATTGCCAAACGACGAAACACCTGCGCATTCTGTGGCAGAACGAGTGGTCTTTCCGTGAGTTGAATCTGTCTGATTGGTACTTATGTAAATCGCAACCAGTTGATTGCTGTGATTGCGAAATAGCGAATCCCGAAGCCAAGGTGCACCTGCTCTTTTCCCACGTATTTTTTTTTCACATTTTTTGCGCAGTCCTGCTTTTTACTTTTTCACATTTTTCGTATTCTTTTTTTCCCCATTTTTTCCCATTTATTGCATTCCTGCTTTTCATTTTTCAAATTTTTCGCATTGCTGCTCTTTCACATTTTCGTATTCCTGCTTTTCCTTTTTTTCCACATTTTCGCATTCCTGTTTTTTTTTCATTTTTTCACATTTTTCGGATTCCTGCTTTTCATTTTTTTCAAATTTTTCGCATTCCTGCGTTTCATTTTTTTTCTCATTTTTCGCATTGCTGCTCTTTCACATTTTCGCATTCCTGTTTTTTTTTATTTTTTCACATTTTTCGCATTCCTGCTTTTAATTTTTTTTCACATTTTTCGCATACCCTTGCTTTTTCACATTTCTCGCATTCCTGCTTTTTCATTTTTTTTCCCCCACATTTTTGCGCAATCCTATTTTTCATTTTTGTCACATTTTTCGCATACCCGTGTTTATCATTGACTGTGTCCTGTTTACGTTGACATGTTTTCTTTGCCTGTGTCTCTATGTTGGGTCTTCGACAACCGGTGACAGACTGCGGCAACAAGGGTTGACAGGATATTTGATCTGGTCTTGGCTGATGACACAGATGTAGTAATGCACTTTGGGATTAGCGCCAATAAAATGGTTACTTTTCCTATTGCGGCACTTGGGTAATTGCCCGAAATCTGTCCTCGAAAAATCACCAATGAGGAGGTTGAATTCTGACGCATTAAAGGGTATTTTGTCCATGAAGATTGTGCGGCTGACTTCGGGCCTGTCGAAGATGTGGAAAGTCTGTGGAAAATTTTCCTTTACCTAATCCACGATGCAGTGAATCGTAGTACCACAATTAAAAATTGAAACATGAAAGCAGCAACATATCCTACCTTCATACGTCAACTGGTTTCAAAAAATAAAGAACGGCTGTGGAAAAAATACAGACTCCATAAGGACGTTTTATATAAAAAAAAAATTATATTCAGCTTGCTGTAAAGACCTTACAAATAAGATTAAGACATACCAAGTTAATTTAGAATTAAAGGTTATTGCTGACGGTAATCCTTCTGCCTTATTTAGACATATTGAGGCTTAAACCGATGTATCACGAGACATTCCACCTTTTCGCTCCGATGGAGTCCTATATCTCCGACAACAGTGAAAAAGTTCTTAACGTTTTTAACGAGGTATTTTCAAGGAACTTTACGATTGACAATGGCGTCATGCCTTCCTTTTCGACATTATGAGACTCACTTATTGAAAATGTGAGTATACCACCGATCATCCAGTATTGAGGTTTTGGCTAGCCTAAAAAATAGCCGTGCAATTGGACCTGACGGTATTTCTGCAATGCCTTATAAGGAGCGAAGGTACGAAATCGCCGAACCGCTTTTGAAAATCCCCCAGGTTTCATTTTCTACGGGAAAATTGCCATCTGGCTGGAAAGAGGCTTACATAGTAACAATTTACAACAAGCGGCTACAGCGACTGCCTAGCCGCACCGGTCTTCTGTACAGTTCCTCCACTTCCAATGTTGAGGCGCACACCTCTATCATGCACTACAACAGCTATGCCTATTATACTAATCAAAAAAGCAATAGCCATCACAATTGCCAGTTAAAAATGTGTTAGCTTTCAGGCCTGTTTTACATTTTAGGCGTATAATTGTCAGCTTTTAGGCCTAATTTTAACCAGCAGTTTTAATTTCGTAAGTAGCAGCTAACGGAGATATGGATTGTATAGTAAGCCAATTCACTTTTGTAACACGGTGCGCCTTCAGGCATACAGTTACAGTGTTAAAACGTAAACGCACAACGTACCCTATATAGATCAGTGGTATGTAGGGAAGTGACGAGAGAGACGCTGTTGATCAAGCCAACAGCGACTCCTAGCAACTTGACGTTGCCATGGTAACATGATTTTAGGCCTAATTTTCAATGTTTAGGCCTAATTTAAAAAATGCAATTTTAATTTCGTTCGTAGAAGATAGGCCTGATGGAGAATTTGGTTCGACGGTAAGCCTATTCATTCATGCAACAATGCGACTAGACTATTTAAACGAAGCTAAAATCCATTTGTTTTTATTGAGGATTTTAATTTAGGATTTTAATTCGACGATCAAGTGTTACTATTTTATTTAGTTACGTCGAAGAAGTCTATTAGCTATGAGGAAGTAACGATGTTTTAATTTGCCATGTTATTTAACTAACTTCTCACACTGAATCTAACGTTGTAAACAATGGTCGTCAATATCTGGTAGCGTTGCGAATTTGAAAAAAGCGACGGACGGACGGACAAAGTCGTTGCAATAGTCTTCTCAGCCGGTCGGCTATACAGAAGACTAAAACTGGTAATGCGGCTGAACCAGCAAATTACAGACCATTATCCTTGACGTGTGTTCCATGAAGGTGTCGGAACGCATTTTCAGCATTAATTTAATGAAACACCTAACCCAGCATTATTTACTCGACCCAAATCAGTTTGGCTTCATGGAGGGACGTTCTACTTGACTTCAATATTATTGGTCACTGGGATTGGAAATTGAAGCGTACACGGATTCCGTATTTATCGAATATGCAAAAGCTTTTGGCTCGAATATGCAAAAGCTTTTGGCTCGGTAACCCACACTAAATTGTGCAAATAGTTATTATAGTCTTTCTTGAATAGTCGTTCTTGAATTGCAGATTTTCTGTCGGGTAGGTCTCAGCATGTTCGTGTCGGTTCCTCCATCGCAAGTGCTATCCAAGTAACAAGTGGTGTGCCGCAGGGCTCCATCTTGGGTCCTCTTTTATTTCTCAGATATATGTTAATGATCTCAAAAGTAACTATATAGATGTTGTTACGCCAAAATTTGCGGAAGACCGAAAACTCTATCGTAACATTGTTGATAATGCGGACTACCTTAAGTTAACATCTGCCATTAGAATCTTAGAAGACTGGTCAACCAAATGGCAGCTAAAAATGTCCGGTTCCAAATCAAAGATATTTCACATTGGCCAGTTCAATGCTCGCCTAGACTACAATATATTGTAGACCAAATTGGATCATCTTACTGAGGTTAGGGACTTGGGTGCATGGTTTTCCCGTAATTTGAAAAGTGCATCACATTGTAATAGGATTGCGAAGGTTGCTCAGCAAAGGGCAGCTATTATTAAACGAGCATTTGTTTCTAGGTATCGTAAAACACTTTTTTGGGCACTTTGTGTGTTTGTTTGACTAATTCTGGAATATGCAAGCCCAGTTTGGTCACCACGCCAAGCTAAGGATATTTATTGATCTCATTGAATCGGTACAGCGGCAATTTACGAAATATCTATCGGGTTTTGAAAACTGAACGCCTAAGTATCCAGAATGCGGATTCACCGGAAAAGCGTAGGCCTTATAAAATTGACCTTTAACTATTAACCTTTTGTCAATTTCAAAACCTTTGTGGTGTTGGTTATTCTCGTTATTTCACACTTAGTGCAGACAACAGAACAAGAGGTCATTGTTTTAAATTAACTGATCCGCACGTAACACGGGACTGTAGGAAATATTTCTTTTCAAACCGAGTGGTTAGGGTGTGGAACGAACTTCCCCCTGATGTTGTCGTTGCAACCTCATTTCATAATTTTAAAATGAAGCTCAGGGGTGTTGACTTGGATAGGTGTTAGAGGAGGGGGGGGGGAGTGTAATACGTGTCTCAGTCGTTGACGTGGTGGTTTCCTTTGTCGTTTATGTTTTTATTATGCTTGTGTGCGTGATATCAGCCTTTTGTTGGGCCAAGTTTCAAGTTTTTTAGTTTTTAGTTTGATGATTTAGTAGTTTTACAGGCTGAGTGTAGGTGACATCAATTTGTGTCCATGCCATACCTTCGGTTGTACATGACAAAAACTGCCTTAATTGGGAGTCTGCTTGTTTCGCAAATTATAAATGTGCAAAATACAACTGGCCATCTCCCCCACCCTGCCTCTCCTACATGTCTGGCGACGCCATCAGGGACCTTTGTATCCCTTGTAGGTCTAACCTTGGTGGTAAGGCAGTCGTGACCCTACCCACTCTACCTATTCCAATTCATTTGGCCATGCTTTTTTTAACTTGTTTTATGTTTAACGTGTAGGCCTATTTTAAATTTTTGCTTTTGCATTTCAATTATCCCATTCATTACTTTTTGTCACACCTTCCCCTTTTACCCCTTTTTATCTTCATATATAGCGTTTATATATACTTCCGTCCCCTTTTATTAAAGGCACTGTCGAGGAGTGGTCGCCGCAGTCGCCGTGAGGAGGTGGTGTTGGCCCGTTTGCGCATTGGTCACACCCGACTTACTCACTGTTTTGTTTTGCGGGGGGGGGGGGGGGGTTGACCCTCCTGAATGTTATTGGTGTCGACGGCCACTTACGGTCCGGCACTTCCTTGTTGATTGTCGCCATCTTGATGGTGTTCGTCGTCGTTTCCATCTTCCGCAGGACATTGCACGACAATTGGGCGATAAGTCTGTCCTCCTGTCCGGTGTTTTTCAATTTTTGCAGCAGGTACTGATGTATGACGAGATTTAGATAGGGGTTTGAATAACATCTCTGTAATGTGTGGTGCAGTGGCAACCCGGACCACTGCACTGTGACTGAGGTTGGCGCTAATGACCAAGTTGTCGACCCGCCATTAAGCCTCAATCCCCCCCCCCGTCCCCTTTTAGGCTGGCAGTCAGCGACCCCCTGGGTCGTTGCTAGTCCTGTTGCTCCAGCAACAAATTATTATAATTTTTTTGTTTTTCACATTTTCGTATTCCTGTTTTTCATTTTTTTCACATTTTCACGTGCCTACTTTTCTTTGATATTTTTTTTCATTATCTACTTTTTAATTTTTTGCAACACTCTTCCTTTCTCACGTTTAATTACCACACCACTGTTTCACAAATCTTCACTAGACATTTTTCTTTATTATAGTAATATTTGAAATCTATTTATATAATACGCTTAGGTTTGGGAAGCAAATTCATCATTATGCACTATAATGAAAGAGGGCGAGAGACCGACAATGTCAAACAAACGGGGGTGGCCTGTAACAATCAGTAACAATCGAAATATTGCTTTAATAATGCTACCTCGAAGAGTTTCAAAGTTAGTTCAGTAACAATCACTGCATGCACGACCGTTGTTGGGTTTATTGCGCTTGGTATCAGAACGGAGAAACGGGCAATTGAGCGTCCTCCATTGAAAAAAAGACATTTACTTCCATAACAAATCAAATCACCACGGGTTAAAATGGAGGGGGAGCAGCGATGGAGATATTCAGATCATTCAATAGGGGAATCCGAGTCGAGGACGGGGGGGGGGGAGGCGGTGCGGGACGGGAAAGGGGTTACGGCGGGTGGGAAATCAGACCATACAACTGGGTAGGCCACAGGGGAGTAGGCCGCAGGGGGCTGTCGGCATCCTTTTCATTCCATACTGCCCACTACAGTATTTCGCTCAGGTATCCGGGAACCGGCTAGACCGGCGTATGTTACGCCGTATGTACAGCTAGTTTCTCTATAATGTCTGTGTTTTTTTGTATTGTTACTTCAGGTCATGTTTAAGATTTGTTATTAGAAAAATAATGCTTCACTCAAAGACATATCTTATTCACCAAGCGCACTTTATTCCAGTTAAAATAATGGTGGATAATGATGCTTGTTTTTACTTGAGTTTTACGTTTTGCATTTGTTTTTCACACCTTCCACCCATATTTTTCACATTTTACCACTTTTCCACGTTTTTTTTTAATCATTAGCAATTTTTCACATTTTTCACGTTTTCTTTAAAACCGTTAGCACCTCTGCTAAAGGTGATGGTCAAGAGAATCCAATTCAAAACACCATTCGGCAAAATTTCATCCGCTAATACGTCAACCCCGATAGATTGCCACCGTGAGAATGCCACTACGTAAAAATGCCACCTCTACCTGCAAAAAATGTTCCCCGTCAAAATGTCAACATGGCAAAATGTCATCGTGTGAATGCCACCACGACAAAATGCCAGAATCGGAATCAGAATTTTATTTGAGCCGCGGCCCGAAGCCATGTACCCAGATACATAAACTACCTTACCCTAAACTTAGCCTACAATCCAAACAACGCAAACAAAATACCAGCTGCTCCCTACAAAAATGCAACCCATCAAAATGTCAGCATTACAAAATGCCACCGTGAGAATGCTACCCATCAAAATGTCACCTTGACAAGATGCCTCCATGAGAATGCCGCCTCTTCCCTGCAAAAATGCAACCCATCAAAATGTCACCACGACAAAACGCCACTGTGAGAATGCCACCACAACAAACTGTCACCTCCATCCCTGGAAAAATGCTTCCCATCAAAATGTCACCAAGATAAAATGCCATGCGAGAATGCCACCAAGACCAGAGGCCACCCCTCCCTGGAAAAATACTACCTGTCAAAATGTAAGCACAACAAAATGCCAAGCCCTCCCTGCAAAAATGCTATCTGCCACCATGACAAAATATCACCCGCTCCCTGCAAAAATGCTAGCCATCAAAATGCCAACACGACAAAACACTACCATTTGAATGCCACAACGACAAAATTCCATCCCTCCCCAGTAAAATTGTCACCACAACAAAATATCATCCCTCCCTGCGAAAATGTTATCCGTCAAAATGCCACCTTGACAAAATACCTCCCCTGCCTGAAAAAATGGTACCCGTCAAATGCCAGGATGACAAAGTGCCACCGTGAGAATGCCACCACTACAAAATAACACCCCATCCCTGCAAAAATGCTGCCCATCAAAATGCCACTATGACAAAATGCCACTGTGAAAATGCCCCTCTCCCTGCTAAAATGCTACCCGAAAATGTCAACACAACAAAATGTCACTGTGTGAATGATAAATAAATAGAAACACTGTGTGAATGACACCACGACAAAATGCTACCCTTCCTTGCAAAAATGCTATACCAGTCCAAACTGCCACCACGAGAAAATGCCATCCCTCTCTGCAAAACTGCTGCCCATCAAAATGTCAACACGACAAAATGCCACCTCCTCCTTGCAAAAATGTTACCACGAAAAAATATTGCAACCCTCCCTGCAAAATTGCTACCCACCAAAATGTCGACACAACAAAATGCCACTGCGTTGCCACACGACAAAATGCTACCTTCTCCTTGCAAAATGCTATATCAGTGCAAATGCCACCACGACGAAATACCACATATCCTGCAAAAATGTTACCCATTAAAATGTCACCACGACAAAATACCACCCGCTTCCTGGAAAAACGTTACCCATCAAAGTGTCACTACGACAAAATACCATCGTGTAAATGCCACCACAACAAAATGCCACCGCTTTCCTGCAAAAATGCTACCCGTCAAAATGCCACAACGAGAAGATGCCTCCCTCCCAGCAAAACTGCTAGCCATCAAAATGTCAACACGACAAAATGCCATCTTGTGAATGCCACCACGACAAAATGCCACCCCCTACTTGCAAAAATGCTACCATTCAAAATACCACCACGAGAAAATATGCCATCCCTCCCTTCAAACATTCTACCCGCCAAAATGTCAACACAACAAAATGCCACTGCGTGAATGTTACCACGACAAAATGCCACTCCCTCCTTTCAAAAATGTATGCCCGTCCAAATGACACCACGAGAAAATGCCACCCCTCCCTGCAAAAATGCTACCGACCAATATATCACCACGACGAAATTCCACCCGTTCCCTGCAAAATTGCTACTCATCACAAAGTGTAAATACGACAAAATGCCATCGTGTTAATGCCACCACAACAAAACGCAATCCCTTTCCTGCAAAAATGGTACCAACAAAATGTGAACACGACAAAATGCCACTGTGAGAATGTCTCCAGCTCCCGGCAAAATTGCTACCCATCACATGTCAACACGACAAAATACTAGCGTGTGAATGCCACCACAACAAAGTACCACCCCGTCCTTGCAAAAAATGCTACCAGTCAAAATACATCACGAGAAAGTGCCATCCCTTCCTGCAAAAATGCTACCCTCCAAAATGTCAACATGACGAAACGCAACCGTGTGAATGCCACCACCACACAATTTATTTATTTATTTATTTAAATTAGTCGTAGCACCACAGGGCATTAAAACGACAAGAAAGAACCCGCCAAGTCTCAGCCAATCAAAGTAGTGATATCAGAGCCAAAAGGCCGCCACCAAGTTACTACATTAGTTGCCAAGTTAATCCCACCGACTATTACCTCACACGTTTAATCAAAAACTTGACCATTGCTACCGATAGTAGCAATGGTCAGATTTTTTATTTAACCTTTGATCTAATACTCGGTGGGATTAGCTTGGCTACTAATGTAGTAACTTCGTGGCAGCCTTTTTGGCTCTGATATCACTACTTTGATTGGCTGAAACTTGGCGGGTTCTTTCACCCTTGTGGGTTTTGTTTTAGACACAACTACGTATCGGAGTGGCTATACTGTATAAGAGTATGCTAAGCAACCAGACTTTTGTGGAATGCAATAAAGTTTGGATTTTGTGCAGTTTCATTTGTTAGTTCATTCCAGTCACGGCTAGTGCGGAACAAATGTTCTGACCAATTCTTTTCAGGAAATAAGAATTGGCCAGGAGATTTGTTCTGCGCTGAAACCTTCTAATCTACTCTACATGACCATGCCTCTCCAGGTGGTCAGGGAAGACAAGGTAGTCAACAAGGTTCAAGATTGTGTTCCTGTGGAAAATCTTTTGCAACAGTCCAAGGGTCCAGTCCCTTCTGTGAACGTGAAAAGGCTGCCATCCTAAGGTGTTCATCATGGTGGACACGCATGATCGTAAGTGAATTCATTACACATGCACTATCCGGAGAACATGACGCTGCGCGTCTCTGCAAATATTCCACTTGTTAAAATACCACCGTTTTTACACACTTGCCAATTTAGCAGCTACTAATGATTAAGAGGAAATGTTTAAATGGCAAATTCAACTTTTCCGGGAGCGTTCCATCTGCGCCGAAACGAGTTCCGTGGTATCATTTTTTGCGCACTAAATCCTTAACGTTCATGAAAACCACAGCAGTTTTTTTTTATTAGCGACACGTCCATCATGGCTGATTTGCACGTAGTCTGTAGCGAAAGCAATTCAGCTGAGCATTTTTGTTTTTGTTTCCGCAAAACGCGCACCATGCTAGTTAATACTGAAAAGACCACGGTGAAAAGACCACGCCAAGCTTTCTGCTTCAGTAAATTATACAGATCGATGCTTTACTCGTCTCTAATTGGTCGCCGACAAACAAACCTTAGATCTGTACAGTATATCTCACTTAGAGGACGCAATTTCGCTTTCATTATCATTATTCCCGTATTAGGGAAATGACGTCACGTTCGTGAATCGTCGGAATTTTACGGAAACACGAAGGTGTTTTTCGATCAGGGTACGTTTAACGTGGTGTATATCAGCGACATTAAAATGTCGTTTAGGCCTAATACGAAAAGTCTACGCCGTAGCAAACGAAATTACAGATTGGTTGACAAAATGCAGGGGGCTAGTATCGCTACGCCAAATAGGGGTTAACATCGTCAAACATCGTCCAACTAACCTAGAAATCGTTAATATCATAAAACTAAACATCGTAAATCAAAATTACGTCGTAAATCGAAAATCGAAACCGTAAATCGAAATCTAAACCGTAAAACAAAATTAGGCTACGTACTTCGGAGAATCGTTTTGGGAAAGAAAACGAAAAATTCTCAAAACCAAATCCCACTGGTGCGTTTTTGCACTCAACTCCTTTCCAACAAATTAAAAAAATTAAATCCGGAAAGGAGTTTCGTGCTAAGACACACAAATTTTCGATAGAAGTACTCATGTATTATAGCCGAAAATATCACTAAGTTCATCCTTTTCACTGCATCGATTTATCTGCGTGCATGCCTCGCTCGCTGCTGCTGGACGTATAACATATGAAACTGTTTTCCGTTTTTTTTTCTTTTATGACGTGTGGTGTCTGTGTGTTTGTCTGTCTGCGCGATAACTTTTGAACACGTTGTTCCAGTCATCTGAAATTTTGCACATTCATTCTACGTAAATTATACTTTAGATTTAAGTTTGAAAATTAGTCAAATTGGACAACTTGGCAAGGGGTCTTTCGGTATACTGACTTTCAGAATAAAAATAATCTGACATGAAAAAAAAATATTCAGGGAAATTAACCAGACATCAGATGGTTTTGTACATATTGTTGAAGACGTATGATGTACGTGCGTATTTGTACCTCTACTACTATGAAACCAAGGCACCTACAAAGATGAAAGATAATTAAATTGCGCTTCGGTTAGGCCTATTTTCATGGCTGTAACGTGATATTATGACCCTCAAATACGTGAAAGGACCTGAAAAGGTAACGTCAAAGTTTTTTTTTAACCCTTATGATGTTTGTTCATGACGTCATAATTTGTTCATGCAAAGCTCCTCGAACAAAGAGATGATCGGGAAAAGGATGCACATTTAAAATAGCCTAAAGGGACGACTTATTTTGCAACATACCACATACAGATCTTAAAATTGGTTTTATATCAACTGACTAATGCCTGGAAAAATCAGACGCGTAGACCTGGTTTTAAAAGGGTGTCAAACATTCGTGTTTCTGAACAATGGAGGTGCGTGGATTGAGCGAGCAAGCAAAGCGAGCGATTTCTACGTAAACTAAACCTTTTTAATGTGTGCTTCGCTTTTCTCTCTCAATCTTTCATCTCTCACCTTCGTATAGGGGATAACTAATGGAGGAGAAGGCCTACAAACGTGCAAACAAACAAATCGTATGTTTTGAATGACGTAGGTGAAATGTAGACATGCTGAGGAATGTGACGAACGAACTGTGAGCAACAATTGCTATTAGTTTGCGTCGAAATAATCAGCACGTCGATTGTGTGAATCAAAAAATTTACATGAAGTAGTCGAGTTGCCAAATGCTGATTTTTGTCCTAACCTAAAAAACGCCACCTGCCAAAATGGCGACAACAAAATGTTTTTTTGCTTCCAGCGTCTAAACCATTCATCCGATTGAAAATTAACTGGTTACCAATTATGTTTAGAATAAAATTTTCTTAAAAAAAGGTTCCATTCATATTTTTGGTAAAATTAAGCCTTCTTGCCGAAATTCGTTATTTAAGTTATTTTAGCCGTTAACGCATGTCACATATGCAATTCCTGACTTCAAACAGCTGTAGTACCCGTTTTAATTCGGATAAATGGACGTGATTAGGCTTAGATGAAAGATGAAGATGTGTATTTTCCAACAAGGGTAAATAAAGCGATTTATATTAATTAGGAGCTAATCTACGGCAGTTTACATACGTTGTAGCACTGTGCTTTTCGCTCTATTTTACCACATGTTCCATCTTTAAAGTGCTGCACCACCCGTTCTTTTGCGGATAAGGCGGCCTACGATTCTGAACTATCATGCGAACCTATTGAAGCCATACTTTGAAAAGACTACTATACTATCAAGAATATATAGGGTTGGAGAGGAGAATTTGTGACTGTGACTCCCTACTGACACGTCTTAGATTCATTCCTAATAGTTCCGTGCTTAGGTTACAGAGGGCGCCATGAGTTTTATGTGGAATTTTCGGCTCAGTTTTCAGCCTACAATTAAATTAAACTAAACGAAACTAGCTTGTATTTAGTTATTATTTAGTTGTTAGCTTAGTTTAGATTCGGGCTGAAAAATAAATAAAACTTACTAGTGGAACATGTGGCGCCCTCTAAAAACTCGGATGGAACTAACAGGAATGAACGTAGCAGGTTTTAGTAGGGATTTTTAGAGTTAACAAATTCTCCTCCCCAACTGTCGCAAATCTTGTTTACTTGCATGTTTGCTGCATGGGGCCAATGGCCAATCTTAGTCTTGTGTGTCTAATCTTACAGAGGTGGACATTCTCTATACCTTGTAATTATATTTCCGGTTCCTGCCTCTAGAACCTTCTAGAAGCTTCCATTTCCCATAATACCCTGGCTATTTCGCGGTTGTCAGGGGTTACCAAAACGTATTTAAGCAAGGGGGTCAGCATGTAAAATCAGAAAGCCTTCGGGCCAGCCAACTGGCTGGTCCTCCCTCAACCCCTGCTAGGTCTCCTAGTTAAGGGGATTTTTGGCTGTTAGGCCTCTAGTAGGCCCAAATTTGGTTAGGCTCTTTCCCCCAACCTAAACTAGCCTTTTTATTAAGCCTCTTAACCCTAAAGTTCCCCAGCTTCCCTTAGAAGAATTTGTTCAGTCTAATTTTGGTTTAGCTCTCCCACTTTGTTATTTTTCGTCACCAACCCTACAAACTCTTACTACTGTCAGTGAGGCAATGCGGGGAGTAGAGTTGCTGGTTCCGCGTGGTGCAATCACATCCTGCTATCCCGCACCCAGATGCGGGTTCCGCGGGTGTTGCACAATATTGCACAACGTTGCGTCATGTGGCAACTACTTCTCGATCTTGCATACATTTGAGCAGAAGCGATGTGCAGTGGTCACGCGTGGCCGTATATAATGGCCTACCCGCCGCATGTGAATCATTTCTTCGACCAGAAGCGGGCAAACAGGATGATGGCTGCAGAGGCGCCGATGGACGACTTTCCCAGCTACGCCGTAGTAGAGAAGTCTAGGGCCGGCAAGAATCGGAGGCAACTTCATCGGGTTTGGACGGAAGAGCTGAGCGAGTACCAGGATAAGAAAGGTTTCTCCGGACCTCCAATGGGCTACATTGGCAGATGCAACAAGAAGAGCAAGGAGTTGGATTTTTTCATGGAATTATTCGGGGAGACTGCAGATTTCATCATAAGGAGGACCAACCAATTCATGGACGACAGGGCCAGCAATGCCAGACGCAGCACACGGAACGTCACGTCAGCCAACACACCAGGACCAAAAGGCAATGCAGGGACTTCGACTCAAGGGGAGCCACGTCCATCACCACCCCACATCACTTACTGCCAGTTTTTGCCACTCACTGGAATTCCGACTGAACCACAGCTGGGAATACCACAACCAGACGTCCACATGGAAGAAGCCGGGTCAAGCCAAGCACAGCCGCCAATGCCAGAAACACATGTCGCCGAGGAGGAGGAGGACGAATCAGACTACCCATATTACTGCGAGGAAAATGAGGACTACTATGAAGGCAGCAGCCAAGAATCAGATGAGGATGAGTTAGATGACGAACTAAAAGAAACCGAGTCAGAGGACGATGCCGACGCCTGCCTTACGACGTCTAGCAGTGAGTAGGAAGCAGCAAGGCCAGACAGTCCATCACGACCGCTAAGGCCAGAAAGCCCACCACGACCTCGAACCTTAACAGAAACCTCTACTCCCATGCCAAGGCAATCATCAGAAGCGACGTTGCCCACATATGAGCCCGGTTGGTCGGTCCTACTACGTCCCACACCAGCAGAGGCGGTCTCGTCGTCCAGCCAAAATACCAAGCCAAAAGCCAAAGTCGCAACATCGCAGGCGCGGCCATTTATGAGACGAACCAAAAGAGGAATCGTTCCCTTCCCTCGGGGTCTTTCAGATAGATTCAGAAGTAAGGAATCCGAGGAGATAATCTGCATCGTTTCGTCAGATGAGGAGGAAGAAAGAGCCACCACAACGACAGCCAACGTAGTCGAGCCACCACCCCCACAATCACCGCCACCGTCACTGGAACCGAGTAAACTAGAAGCCATGAAACGACGCTGGCGAGTCGTACTGTACGACAAGATCTACAGAAGTAATATGTTCCCCGAGCCACCCGAGCAAAAAAGGACACGATTATTGCCTCCTCGAAGTTGCTACCTCCAGGAGATGCGCCACGCCAGGATAACCCAATATGTCAATCACCGTTTCAGCCAACAACAATCTCAGCCAAGCGCTCCACCAGTACAATCCCCAGAAGACTCGAGAACAAAACCCCCAGAAGATCTGAGCACAGGACGGTTGGTGCTAGAGCAGATGTGTGCAGAGGTGGACAAGACACTCAGGAGCCAGTCAGAGTCCTCGTCGTCAACGTCGCCGATCCAGCCAGCGCAAATCCAAAGGGAAGAAGCAGGGGCTAACTCTAGCCAAGAGCCAGCTGCCAAGGAGACACCTTCAACGGTCGTATCGTCGCAACTCCCTCAGCCAGGGGAACAAGCAGAGGCCACTTCCAACTCCAACTCCAGCCAAGACCCAGCAGTAACGACAACCACGCAAGCCTGCCAAACATCGCCGAAACGGAAGAAACCACATCCCACTCCCGCTTGGGTACCATTGACGAAAGACGAGTTGCTGGCTTTCATCGGAATACTGATAATCATGGGTTACAACGACTTGCAAGAGATGGCGCAGTATTGGTCCACGTCCCCAGACCTGGGAAACCACTCCATCAGATCGACCATGACCAGAACAAGGTTCAATCAAATTTGGAACAACTTTCGGCTGTCCGAAGAACCGTCTTTCACTGGTACCGATCCCCAGACTGCATCGCCCACGACCAGGCAAGCCATGGAAGAGCAGAAGGCCAAGGAGGACATGGACGCAATAATAAAGGTTCGACCGATGATGGAGGCTATCAACCAGGCATTCCGCAAGTGCAGGAACCCCGGATCAGTTCTCTGCATAGACGAGTCAATGACTGCATACACTGGAAGATCCAAGATCAAGGTATACCAGCCCAAGAAGCCCATCAAGGTCGGCTTTGAACACTTCACTCTCTGCGACCCGTTCGACGGTTACATACTCAACGACGAGGCACACATTGGAAAAAAGCGCCACATGGCCATTGACCCCGCCCAAGACCCCGCTAAGGAACTCGAGAACAACAAGATGGCTCACACAACGATCTACACCGCGCGCCACTACCTCAACCAGGGTTACACCATCGTCTGTGACAACCGCTTCACTTCGGCACTGCTGTTTCAGGTCCTCTACACCAAGCTAGGAACCTTCGGATGCGGGAGCCTACGCGCCAATGCTGCCGGAATGCCATACGAGTTCACGGAGGAGTTGCGCAAATTCAAGAAAGAGCACGAACGTGGCGACAGTATCCTGCGTCAGAGCGGCCGGCTACTGCTGAGCATCTGGTGTGACACCAAGGCCGTCCCTCTACTCAGCACCCACGTGGATCCCTTGGCCGGAAAATGTACCGTCGGAAGACTCATCGGGGGCCAGAAACACCTAGTCACTTGTCCACCGGCAGCCATGACTTACACGGAGACCATGAATGGCGTGGACATGGCCAATCACCTCATCTCCTCGTTCTACGTCGGCAGGAGGTCGATTAGATGGCACCGCTACCTTTTCTTCCAAAAGCTCAACCAGATTCTCGTCAATGCCAGGCTCAACATGGTCATGGTCTGCGGCCTCGATAGGGCTGGCAAACGCTCCCAGTTGACTTACCGAAGATCGCTGGCCAACCAACTCATCAACCGAGTACGCAAGACACGCCTCATAAGACTTCCAGCCATTTTGGGTACCAGTCATCGCCACGAAAAGAGTACGAGGAGCCGCAGATGCCAGGTGTGCAGGAAGTACAGACAGGAACGGCACGAGACCATCTGGTGGTGCGCAACTTGTCGCACGAACGTGTGCACGGACGAAAGCTCGAGAAGAAGGCACGGTGGACGAACTTGTTGGCAGCTGCATCAAGATCGCCTGGATCTCGATTTTTAGGCTGAATTTTCATTGAACTTGTATAGCTTTGTACAGCCAACGCCGAATAAACCTTGTAACCTTTGTTCAGAATTATGTTTTCCCTTTGCCTAACTGTGACTTTGACTTTTCAGGAAAAGACTAAAAGCCCCAAACCTCACTGACACTGGACCCGGTATTCGTCGTGGCTTCAGGTACTCAATCCGAGCCTGAAACCGCGACGAATGCCAGGTCTCAGGTGACGGCGGGGTGTGGGGTTTTCTTTGGGTGGAACTTAGCCAAATTCTCTGGGTATTGCGATGTTAACCGTCACCATATTGGGTAATGAAAAAAGGTCAGAAAAAAAGCCAAACCCTGCCTCATTGCAGGGTCTGGCAAGACTTGGACTTAGCCAAATTCTCTGAGTATTGCGATGTTAACCGTCACCATAAGGGTTAAAAAAAAAGCCAAACTCCACCATTGCGGAGCTTGGCTAGTATGCGGGTCTCTTTTGATTCAGGGATGGTCGAGACCAAGTCCATCCCCTCAGTACAAAGTCCCATTTTTTGGACTTAGCCACATGCCAAGTCATCATCCAAGTCATCATCCAGTAAGGGTCATCCTCAGGCTTGTAAGTAGTAGTCTCTGCCCCACCACCACACCCTCATGATCCACAGTCATCGATCGCCTAACCTTCGAGACCAGAAGGAAAGACGGGCCTCAGGTGGATCACTACACTAAGGAACTCGTCGAAAAACACGAACGTCCCAATGTTCGACGCCTAGCCACCTCGTCAGCTAGCTAGTTCATGAATGTCTAGTCAAACACCCACTTTAGTATAGCACTGGCAACGCTCGAAACGACTGCCTTTCAACAAGTTCCAACCAGTCTTTGCTGCAGGTCCAATAGCTCAGCTACAGTTCAGAATGGAGTACCACTCGTCACCAAAACGAAGCCACTAGTCCAACTGCTCCGACCAGTTCCAAGAGACCTCTCCGAGCTTAAAGGGACACCGCCACTATTGCCACTAGGTCCGGCAGCACTCTGGAGATGTACTACAGGACGAACCCACAGCTCACTGCCAAAGCGTTGCCACCAGTCCAAATGGCTCAAACAGCTTAGAACCTTCCAAGCCCGAAGATGAGGCCAGGCTGCTCGTCGCCAAGTCTTTGCTGCTGGTCCAGCGGCTCAACCCAGTTTAGAACAGGGATCTGCCAGCACGAAGGCAAGGGGGATCCATCGCTCACCACCAAAGCGTCGCCACTAGTCCAACTGCTCCGACCAGCTCAGAGACAGCCCACCCTCAAGGGAACGAGTGCTCACCACCAAGTCTTTGCTACTCGGTCCAACGGCTCAACCCAGCTAGAAAGGCGTCCCAATCATCACCAAGCAAAGCCACTAGTCCAAATAGCTCCAACCTAGTTTAGAACATCGACCCCAACATCGAGGACTTACACAGCTCATCACCAGTCTCGCAATTCGGTCCAGGTTGACTTACGAGGAGTGGGGTCCGCTAGCAGGACCCACAACCAAAGCCACTAGTCCAAACAACTCGTCCAGTTCAGAACAGTGCACCCAAAGGACGACATTGCTCACCGCTCGTCTTGCTTACTCAGTCCAACAGCTGGTTTCGAAAGGCGTGCCGATTTCCACCAAAGCCACTAGTCCAAACAGCTCAACAAGCTTAGAACGAAACGTCGAACCTAAAGGCAAGGGATCCATCCTCACAATACTGGGTGATCGTCGATAGGACAGCTTACGTTTGCACCAGTCTTGAAACTCGGTCCGAAGGGTCGACTCTGGTTTAGAACGGGGATCTGCCGGCACGAAGGCAAGGGGGATCCGTCGCTCACCACCAAAGCATCGCCACCAGTCCAAACAGCTCGACCAGCCTAGAACGTCGGGACCACAGTGCTCATCAGCCAAGTCTTTTGCCACCAGTCCAATGGCTCCACTCCAGATCTGGATGGCAGATCCAAGCCCGAAGGCGAGGGCCCACCAATTCATCACCGAAGTATCGCTACTAGTCCAATGGCTGCAACCAGCTTTGAGCAAATGACCCACACGCCGTCCTCATCAACAAGCCAACCACTTGGCCGATAGCGTCACCGATGCATGGTACAAGACCAACACCAGCAAATAACAACTCCACATCCAAGTCACAGAGACACCGAAGGGAATCGGGAATTTCTTTCTCGCAACAAACCCGGTATACTACCTGTAACCTACCCGCCGTATAGCCAGTGCGCCCGAGAGACTCCGAAGAATCACGGGACGATCAAAGACCTGACGGAGTAACATAATTGGCAGGCCCCGGGTTCGCTCTTTCACTCAAACAGTCCAAGCCCAGTATACTACCTGTAACCTACCCGCCGTATAGCCAGTGCGCCCGAGAGATTCCGAAGAATCACGGGACGATCAAAGACCTGACGGA
>JAHWFP010193105.1:0-19687 GCA_023313725.1 Lithobius niger
TTCGTTCTTCCTGGAGAGCTCGTCGGCCCATACATTGAGCCTCCCTGGGATGTGTCTGGGTATCAGAGTGATCCTGAAGTCCTCGCAGAGTTGCATTAGTAGCGACGTTTCTTGCATCAAGGTTTTGGAGTGTGTCCCCCCTCCCCGACGGATGTAGGCTACAGCTGTAGAGTTGTCGGACATCACACCGATGTTCATTCCCGAGATTTCCTTTTTCCAACAGTGAACTGCGTTCCTGACAGCTCTCAATTCTAACACGTTGATGTGTAGACCGCTTTCCGCTGTCGTCCAAATTCCTGCCACTGTCCAATCTCCTAGATGGGCTCCCCACCCTGTGGATGACGCATCCGAGAATAGGAGTAACTCCGGACGTTCTTCCTTCAAAGGCACACCCACCTGGAGGTTTTTCGTTGACATCCACCATGGCATGTCTGGAAAGTCGTGAAGAAGTATCACGTCGTTCCAAGACTGCCTTGGGTTCCATTCTTCTTTTCTGAACCAGTGGATGGGTTTCACTCTCCACCGGCCCAGTGGTACCAATGTTGCATTGGAATCTAACATACCGATTGTCGATGCGAGTTCCTTTGCTGACGTTTCCGTCCTGGCGTGGAGGTTCCGTAGTGAGGCTACTGTTTTCTCCACTCTCTCTTGTGAGGGCCGGACCTTGCACGTTACCAAGTTGAAATCTACCCCGAGGAACACGAACAATTGGCTGGGGGTAAGTCTTGACTTTTCCCAGTTTATCCTCAGTCCGAGAGCATGAAACAACTGCATGCACCTGTTCATCTGGATTATAAGCATGTTCGGCGACAGGTGGCGGAGTAGCCAATCGTCCAAGTACGCGTGTACTTTTATCATCTCCTGGTGGAGTGTTGCGAGAACAGGACGCAGGATCCGGGTGAAAACTTGCGGCGCTGTAGACAACCCGAATGGTAGGGTTGTAAATTGAAACGATGTTCCTTCGCACAGGAACCTGAAGAGGTGTCGAACTGCGGGGTGCAGCGGGACGTGGAGGTACGCGTCTTCGAGGTCTAGAGAGACAGTGTATTCCTCGCTCCGTAGTGCCTCGCGAATCCTCCCGATTGTCTCCATCTTGAATTTCTCTTTCTGTATATGGCGATTCAGCAGACGAAGGTTGAAAATCAGCCGGGTCCCCCCGCCCTTCTTCGGGATGACCCTCACCGGGCTCCAGAAACCTTTGGAACCTGGTGGAGACTTCTCGATGGCCATTTTCAGAAGAAGCTTCTCCACTTCCATGTGGAGTTCCGGGGTCTTGACGATCTGACACGCCATCCCAGGTGCCTTGTCGGAGAGCCTTGGAGACGAGATTAGGGGGGGGTGATACCCAAACTTGATTGTATCCAAGATGAATGCATTGTCCGTAATCATCTCCCAGTTGCTGAGGTGTTTCGCCAGTCTCCCCCCCACCTGACAGTGAATGGGGAGAGACTGCCCGGGGTGGGCGTCAAGGTTTGCTGCTGGCTCTCCTCCCTCTTCCTCGGGATGCGCCTCTACCTCTTTGTCTCCCCCCTTGTCCTCTGCCTCTCTGTTGACCGGGATTGTCTCGAAAGGGCTGCAGGTCCGTTCTCCTCTCTCCTCTCCCAAATCCCCTCTCCTTACCATCTTGGGGGTAGTGCGGGTAGTTGGGAAAAATCCTGCTAGAAGGCCTGGTCCTAATTCGACTCCCTCTGGCACCCGAGGTCCCCGCGTGAGGTGGTCTGGTCTTCTCTTTCAGTTCTGGGGCTAGTTGAAGGAGTTTTCCTCCGAACACCTCCGTCGACCCGTGTATTGGCGTCAACCTTAACTGGCCGGCAACGTCCGTGGGGATGTTTGACGCAGTTTCGAGCAGCGCGTCCCTCTTCCGAAAAACCGAGTTTAAAAGGAGCCGCGATGACCAGTTCAGGCTGTCCCGTTGAAACGACGAGGCCCGTTTCATCATGTGAAGGCACTCCTTTACAGTTTGATTTTCCCTGAGAGAGGGTACTTCAGCTACGAGGGTCTTGAGAGCTGCCGTAGATGCGGAGTAGGCAAGTTCCGCATGCGAGTTAGCGCGAATGCTGCAACGTAGTAGTATCTCATCCTCGTCGAATTGTTGCATTAGTGTGCGGATGAACTGTGGGGTCCGTATGGTAGAGTCCAACTCAAGGTTCATTTTCTCTGGGAAGTACTCCGCCTCAGGGAAAGTAGAATACCGCTTCTTGGATGGGGCACCTTTCCCCGTTGATCTGAAGAAAAATTTCGTCATAGCCGGGTCGTGGGGGGGAAGAGGTTTCGAAATCGAAATTGGCTGTCCGCTCTTCCGCGTGAGAGATTCCGCGTTGAGTAACTGGCGGAACCCAACCGCTGACTGAGGAAGGTGGAGGGGCGGGTCCTTGGTCGCCCCCGAATTCGCGAGTGTTTCCAGAGGCGGGTCGTCCAGATTAAGTTCCACTGGGGTCGCTTCCTTGCAGAACCTGGTCTCCTTAAGGTGTTTGAGCACGAAACCAGCGAACTGTTTCCAATGGATGAGTCCAGGTCCTTCCTCGAAGGGGTCGTCGTTGTCGGTCGATTCCGAAGTTGGGGGGGGGGGCGCCCGCGACGCGACCGATTCCCGCCACTGTTTTTCTTGATCACGTTGTTCATCCCCAAAGCTTTTCTCTTCCATGAACACGTTATCCTCATTGAACACCACCTTCCTCCGTTTTGCCTCCGGCGACAGGGAGCCACGATCGTATTCCCGTTTGCGTGTAGCAGAGTCACTCCTAGCAAGGTGGTCTTGGCAGTAGAACTGGTCATCCTCATAATCGCCTTCCCCGTCTTCGTCATAAAATTCCTGTTCCCTGACAAGTGGAAGGACCGCTCTAACCGGTGAAAAATGGTGATCTGTGGATGTTCGGGGATGTCCGGGGAAATCCGGGGATGTCCGGCGATGTCCGGAGAAGCCTGGTGAACAATCGCGAATAGGCGAACTGCGATCCTTCTCGCTGTACATAGATTGACGTCGGGTTGGTAGATGTTCGCGAGGTTCCTGATCAGCACGAACTGCATGTGAGCTGCGATCCGCCCGTGAACTGCGATCGATGTGCGGCCTGCGATCGTCGTGTGAACTGCGATGGCCGTGCGAACAGCGATCGCCGTGCGGACTGCGATCCCTAGGATAACCGCGATCCGCCAAACTGGATTCAGTTCTACGTGGGCTGCGATCGTGATCGCTGCGAACTGGCGAACCGTGATGATAGATCGCCTTGCTGAGTACGGGATCCACCGTGTCAGAAACTAAATCCACACTACACGCCCTCCCGCTGACCCTTTTCTCGGGCGCGGGCAGGGCCTTTTTTGACCCGTGCCGTTTAACCTCACGTTGGACCTCCCTTTCCTCGGGTGTTGAACGTGTTTCCTTCATTTTTGGCACATTTTTATCCTGTCCGCTAACCCTTTTCTCGGGCGCGGACGGATTGGTCAAACTTTTGGGCTTGTTATTATCGTGTCTGCTAGCCCTTTTCTCGGGTGCTGACAGATCGCCCTGAGCCCTTCCACCACTCACTTGTCCACTGTTCTTTTTAACAGTTGTGTTCTTAGAATGTTTACCTTCCCCTTTTTCCTTTCGTGAGAATGAGACTGCACTGTGGCGGGCTGGACTGTCCCTTGAACTAGCCTCCGTCTTTCCGTCGCGCGGCCTCGGCTTACTCTGTAGCGCACTGCCCGGCGAACCACCCGTCCGGATCGCCGGCGAACCCTTTTTGATCGCCGGCGAACCCTTTGTCTCGCGCTCCTCAAGACATTTGACAAGTACTGCGGTCGATCCCTCTACGTGAACTGATAAGTCACTGTTCAAGAGTACATTCTGCTCACCATATTCCTTAATTGGTGCGTCCGAAATTGGTTCCGAAATCACACAAGACTCAGTGTGGGAAGTCATTGCAGCACTGGCACCAAAACTGTTGCTTGAAAAACCTTGTTGGGCTATCAACGCGTTCACCGTCGATACTAGTCCCGCGATGGATCCTAACACCTCACCTCGAAACTCCCCAATTTTCGTGTCCACGTGAGATAGCACCGTAGTGCTCACTTTATGTAAAACTTTGTCCTCCAAATCGGCCGTCCGATCCGAGACGATCGATTTGGCCGTGTCACGGGCCGCCGTCACCATAGCCCCCAACGAACCTTGCGGGTAAACAGAATTTTCACCGAGTGGAAAACCGTCAAATTCCGATGACGAATCGGTTGCACTCACGACTAATTCCTCAATAAAGATCGGCGCCTGAGGGTCCTTGGCCATTTCAGCTAGTCTCCGATCGAGGGAAAAATGTTCTTTCTTTTGCTTCTTCTTTACTTGTTCAAGTTTTTGATCGGAGCGTTTCCACGTCCACAGAATGCGCTTCACGGAGGTCGGGTTATGAGCTTCGCAAATATTGCATTTTTCGTCACCGAAATCACAAATCCTACACCTCCTGCATAAAGGATGGAGATCTAAAGGTGTTTTCTGGTGCGTGCACGAAGCGAAATCACCATCCTTAAGTAGTTCATTAAGCCTAGCAAGTTCGTCCTCACTATTGTGGTCGGCCATTTTTGTAGGGAAAGAAACGCACGACTTCACTCGTGCGTGCTCAAAAAACGAATGGGGTTTTCCCCACGAGGCAGGCGGCTGCAGCGCCAGCGCTGGTAGCGCGCCTAGCGAGAAAAGAGGGCAACTGACGTTGAAATTCATAAATTCAGGATTTATGGGTGGTTGAGCATGGGAAAAGCAAAATTAAACGAATTTAGCATGTAGACTGGAGGTAAGTATTTTGCAGATAGTAAGAAATTCATAAGATTCGGCTACACAATGCAATCTAAAATGGCAGCCGTTTTGCATTTTTTGACTGTATAGCCGAATCTATGCTTTTTGATATGCCAGTCACTGCATATATTATGCAACTTACAGGATATTGGTAGATTTCACATTTTCTGGTACACAGCAATAAAAAGTGTTGGTTCAGGCAAGCAAATTTTAACACTAATAATAAAAAAAAATCTTAAATCTTAGTTTCAATGAAACAATTTAATTGTATGGAGATTTAGCCTTAGGCGTAAGCACCAACCTGTATATACAGTCCAGTGAATTAGCTAAAATTTCAACGTTGTCTGGAACTAATTCAGAAGGAGATGAAACTTAGTAGGTAAGTTCCGAATACCATTGTAAACGTTCCCCTAAGATTCCCCACCTTTCCCACTTGAGCTCCCAGCGCCATCTTGGAAAATGGCAGCCGTTTTCTCATTTTTTTGACCGTATAGCCAAATCTATATATATATATTTTTTTAAGGAAGATGTGTTATAAAGTTGCTTAACACAGTGTAAAAAATCCATATTATATACCCTTGTCTATAAGTACAATAATCAAGTCAATGAATTCGTAAGATTGTGGCTCTAAGGTGGTCTCAAATTCGAAAACCCAAGGGAAGTTCGACTTAAACCTTTTTTTCAGCCGCAAACACATGCACAGCATAAAAATTGCAAGATGTGAAATTTTTCCAAATGGAAACTACGTTTTTTTAAATTAAAAAAGTGAAGATATACGCATGCAACAGTGCAAGCCTCATGATCGTATTTTGTGAACAGTTGATTACATTTTGAGTGTCAACATTTAGCATTCTTCTGTGTGTAATTTACGGACTCCAAATAGCACCACCCATCTATATTACTTTTTACGATCAGTTGGTCGTATTTGGAGTAGCTCACATTTTGCAGCCACCCTTCAGAATTATTTGGGCCCCTTAAAAGACGTATTTTGTGAACAGTTGATCATATTTTGAGTTGTCAACATTTTGCGATCATCTGTGCATAATTTACAGACTCAGGTAGAACAACCAAGAAGTCACTTTTTTACGATGAGTTGATCGTATTTTGAGTAGTGCACATTTCGCAATCATCTGTAGCTCTTCAAAGACACAATTTTGTGATCAGTTGATCGCATTTTGAGTTGTCAACATTGTGTAGTCTTCTGTGCATATTTTACGGACTCCAATTGGAGGAATCACTGGTCACTTTTTGTGATCGATTGGTTGTATTTTGAGTAGCTCACATTTTGCGGTCATTTGTACGTATTATCAGTCCATTAAGACTCATTTTCTGAACAGTTGATCACACTTTGAGTTGTAAACAGTTCACAGTCAACTGTGCGTAATTTACGAACTACAAATTGAATTGTTGTAGTCGTTTTTTGTGATCAGCTAAACGCATTTCACTATGTTAACATTTTTCAACCAACTGGACGTAAAATATGAACAGTTTTGTTGCTTACTGAGCACATTTTGTGATCAGTTGTACTTCTTGAGTCCCATTTATAGTACATGCAAGAAATCTTGAAATAAAACGGTCAAATGTTACCAAGAAACGAGTAGTTTACGAGCAAAACGACTAGTATACGTACAGAAAACGTACACAACATTTCAGTAAGGGTAGTCAAAGAAACAGGAAGAACCGTAATCGTGACGGAATCTTCATCAAGGTACTTGGTGAACTGGAACGGGAGAATGGCCCGAAAGAAAAAGTCCGGTGTCATAATAAATAGTCAATGAGGAACCGGAACCGTAGCATGTTCGGAGGGAGTGAAGAAAAATGCTTCCTTAGTGTTGCAGGAACGAAGCAGATGCACAGAATGGGTAGCGTAGACAGGAGTTTGAAAGTGTATGTGAAGAACTTTAAATGTAAGCGGCGAACATGGTAAGGCACTAGTTCCTCGAGGCCCAAGTGGTAGGGAATGTCAGAATCATTTGAGAGAAAAATTAGTTTACAGCACCGTACGGAATCCCTACGCCAGGCCGGTCGCCTTGCGCAGGAGGCGCAAGGAAGGGGTCGCAAGGGAGAAGGTGCAGCACAAGAAAGCAAGCCTGGAAACACCAGGACGAAAGTGGAGGCAGTATCATACTGCCACAAGCTGTAAGCAGAGATGTGTGGCAAGTTCATTCCTGATGAAGCTGCAGACCACTCGTCGAGGAAAACCGTATTGCTAAGAGGAATTTCTGGAGCAACGAACGTAGAGGCGGCCAGGCCGTGTACCCATCGATGGGTGGATGAACCGCGGTTGGTGATAGGGAACCGGTGGGAGCCTTAGGAACCGGCGATTCTGGAGAAGCATTTGGAAGAGTCACGGGTCGAGGGGATAAAGTGGGACCCGCCAAGTGTCCGAAACCGGTGAAAAGGGAGACAACAAAGAAGACTTTTCTAATATTGGGGCTTGACGACCGGTGGCAAGATTAAGAGCTCTTGAAGGCAGACAATCTCATCTGCAAGGGAGCCATTTGCCTCTTTTAACATAGTCACGAAGCACATGATCACATTGCCGTCAACTTCAGTGCAAACATCCGCCCCAGCAACCAAAACTTGATTCTGGAGCCAGGAAGCAAGAAACCGAGCTCCAACAACTTGGAAATCCACCACCCGTGAGATGTTCCCAGTGGATCCGATCCTGTAAGGAGAAGCCGCCCGCCTAGGAAATGAAGCTCCTGTGCAGCTAGTGAAACTTGGACAACCCAAGACACAATGAAGTGTGCTTCTAACCTAAATACGTTCTACTTCAGCCAAAATTGTGCGAGCCGTCTTTAATCACCGGTGGAGGTTGGACTGGACTTGACGGACCGCACAGTGTTTGTGTAAACAGGGTAAGTGTACATGAGATATGCTGTAGGCCGCCAAGCCGAGTGTTGTATTTAAATGCATTTTATGTGGTTTATTTATTCATACACCAGAGTCCTAAGGGTCTTAAAAGTGTATTAATTGTATAGCTTACTGGATTTGGAGAAGAGAAATGTTTTCAATAACTTGCTCTGCTCAAACTTAATGTAAATTAACTTACGGCTGCATTTTAATTCTGTCGTCCATTTATAAGTTTTATTTTTGAACCGTAACGTTAAGGCTACTTTTGCCGAGATAATCGAACACCTTCAAAACAAGGACTTTAAAAAGGCCTGTATGAAGTTAAGTCTTACTGTGAGTGAATCACGACAGGACTTAGTGAAAATGTTAAAGGTAGCAATAATAAAATTTCATGAACCGATTTTTCTGACGCACTAGAAGGCGCCATAGAGAAGCGAGAACTAGCTCTACAAGCTAAAAAGGAAATAGCTTTGAAGAAAAATGAAATTTACTTAAAAGCAGAAGAGTTAAAGTTAAAAGCCCTTGAAGTAGCAGATGCTGATAAGCGTAGAGCCCATGAACTAGCCCTTAAGGATCAGGAGGATCAAATTAGAGACCGAGACGCTCAAATCAAAGAAAAAGAAGACCAAGTAATACCTCAGTTACGTGAGCAAGAGGCACTGATTAGAGTACGCTCTAGCGCCCAGGAGTTAGCTACACTCGGCAAGCAGTTAGAATTAGCTAGGCTAAGTGCTGCTAATGGTAATATTAACCAGGCTCCGAACGGTGTTAATGATGTCCCCCAAAGTTCCCCAAATCCCGTATCCAAACACGTAAAGATTGCAGACGTAGTACGTTTAGTCAATAAGTGGGGCCCAAAATCAGAAATTAAGAGTTTTTTAAACATTTTGAATGCACAATGTTTAGTCAAAATATACCACGAAATCAGTGGGCAACCGGCCTTCAACCATTAATGGGAGAAGTATTAGTGATAGTTTGTGATCGATTATCTGACATAGGAATTCATGACTATGAAGCTGTTAAGAATAAGTTACTAGAAAGGTTTGTACAGACAAAAGAATCCTTACAAACCCAGTTTCGTGCGCTCGAAAAAGATCCATAGCAGCAGTTACACGATCATGCTTTTGAGCTAGAAACTCCGTTTTCCCGTTGGTTATTTTTAGCTAAAGTTAATGGTAACTATGACAAACTAGTCAATCGTATGCTTTTAGAGCAATTTACTAAAGCATGCCCTGTCGCTTTACGTAAATGGTTGCCAGATCAAATAAAGACTGGAACCCTGGCCGAAGCGGCCAAGTTGTGTGACGAGTTTACCACACGCAATAAGCAGATCGCTGTAGACCCTGCTTCCCGTAATGGCAAGACACAACCTAGTGTTAATGCGACAAGTCAAGCTTCTAAAGCTTCAACTAATCACCGTGGTGGAAATAGAAACCACACGACTACAGCTAATCAGGCTGGTTCTGCAGAGCCCAAAGCAGACGACCCTAGTGGGGACTCTGCCAGTAATGATAATGCTAGTATAAAATCTGACCCTAATAAGTACAAAGTCAGGTAGTGCTACATTTTTAACTCCCCAAAACATTTTGTAACGAATGTCTGGAGCGTAACACTAAAATTGAAGATGTAAATGCTTGTTTTAGCGTTGGTACAAATGCCCAAAGTGTGTTAAAATCTAGCACCGTCAGCTGTAAGCTAGGAAATCGATCTGTGACGTTTTCAAGACACGGCCAGTACCATAAATGTGATCATTAATAATTTGGCCACCAGCTGGCCAAAATTAGGAAAACCGTAAAATGTAGGTCTAACTTAAGTAAAGAAGTGGTTGATCTCGAACAAGTCAATTTAATTTTGAAATTAGATGACAGCCGAATTCTCAAAACTACCGCTGCCGTCTCTAAGGTTACAAGTGAATTCCCTATTTTGCGTGGCGTAAATACGATTAATCAATTAAACAATTTATGCAAACCTAAAAGTTACTCTAGGCCTGTTAAAAAGAAGATCTGTCAAACTTGTTTATTCGCTCCTCAAAATGACAGCTAAGACTAATAACGTTGCAGCTCCCAACTACGTAAACGATTGGATTCCAGCAGAGACCAAACCTTTTAAAGCCGCCTGTGAGGAGAGTGAGTCAGACCTATTAACTGACGCAGCCATGCGGAACGCAAAGAGCTGTTATCTCTTTGGCGTGAGGCCCGATAATCACCACTTAGAAGTGAAACCCGATCGTCCGCCCAACCACGTGGGTAGTGCAGGAAAAACAACCCTTCCCGTGTGCAAACAAACAAGCCGGCTAGCTTGGACCAAAGTAAAACCAACGTGCCCGATTTTAAGGGATGGATTAAAATACGTAATAAATCTTTCAGTAACCAGACCAGTAGTGTGTCTTGTAAACAAAGAGATGATTTAAGTTTCCCAACCGGTGACGCGGGCCTCCCTTGGGAGACGCGAGCAACTGCAGGGGAGGCGTGAGCCACTACCGGCGCCATACTATAAGGGCACATTTACGCAACGACTCTCCTTTGCGTTCTCACAGCTAAAATTTAATCGATACGGCAAAGGCATCACCTGCCATGGTAACAACGCTACATGGATTAGTAAATCCGACATCGTTTGAATATATACTTGTAGTCTTATAATCCGTGAAAATAATATAAAGAATTCCTCCCAACAAAATTTTCCTAGTCGCTTCTGAACTCGCATTATTGACTGTTTTCGCTGCGAGTTGACAGAGCTAAAAAAGCAGCCAAGTTGGAATTTCAGATGATTTCTAGCTTCTAGCTGCGATAATGCAAGGGCGATTTGTTGCATAAACACGCCCTAAGGGCGCATAACATTCTTGCATAACATTTTGAAATCTTGCAGCTTGAATTTAATCGTGATGGAAAGGTGTCACTGCCATGGTCACAACGCTAACTGGATTAGCTAAATCCGACATCGTTTGAGTAAATGCTTACAATCTTATAATCAGTGAGAATAAGAATAAGAATTCCTCTTGACAAAATAATTTTCCAGTCACTTCTGAACTCGCTTTATTGACTGTGTTCGTTGCGAGACGGCAGAGCTAAAATCGCCGCCATGTTGGAATTTTAGATGATTTTTAGTTTCTAGCTGCGAGAATGCAAAGGTTAGTTATTGCGTAAACGCGCCCTAAAGATCAGAGACGTTTTTCTTATATTTTTAAGTACGCATCGAAGTGAAAAAAAAATTACACCGTTTTTTTTTTTTTCCTGGGGGTAAGGGGGGCACCATTGCCTGCTAGTCCCAATCGGGAGGAATACTGTAGAAATGGTTGGGGACCACTGATTTAATTGAACCTCCTACAGGTAAAATTAAAAGGAAGATTTTCCCCAACCAAACTTAACCTTTGTGTAAACGGTAGTGTGTCCGGAAAACCGGAAGTAAACAAAATAGTCCTATGCATATTTCTTCCCTAACTTTAACGCAAAGGTGTTTCCCTTGATTGTTTTGATTCCTTTCCAGAGTTCTGTAAAGTCAAACTGCCTGAATTTAACTTAAAATCAGTAGGCCAACAAATAAAACTTAAATATAGTTTTTTTCCCGGATCCTTTTTCAAACAAGACCACTGTTTTAGTGTTGAACTCTATGTCAGTCTACGGAGGAAATGCACTATAGCTCTAGTACTGTATAGGTGTTCCCAGTGAAACGAAGGTTGCAATATCCAACCTACTGTAGTTTTCTCCTCCAAAAAGTTTTTTTTTCAGTTAACCGGAAACCTAACCAAATGGTTTCCCGTGCGAATTTTCTTTTAAACAGCAAGTAGTGGGCCGCTACTAACGTGGCTCCATCTAGGAACAACAAAACCTAAATAGGGTGTTTGCTGAATTTTCAATCTTAAAACTTCAAAGATTGTGTCGTTGTACAAACCTGGAAAGTTTCATGTGAATGCCGATGCATTAAACCGGTATTTTGTTTAAACATTAATTGTTAAAAATGCTTCATTTTCAGTAAAAATTGACGGCAAATTATTTTTATCCTTAGATACTATTAAGAGGTTTGTTGGAAGCTCGTCCTCACTCAAAGCAACTTCCAATTAATTCCCGTTTTGGCCTTACACCTAAATTTCAAGTACCTATGTTTTCTCTCATTATTTTCAACGTCTTCGTTTGCGGAAGAAAAAATCATAAGGATAGAACGATTAAATGTTAAGTTTTAAATGTTCATTAGGAATATTGTACGGGAGTCTAGTGGTAAAGTTTTAACGAAACATTTTCTTTGAAAAAAATGTCTGTTTACCCCTGAGTGATAAAGGTTTGCTCTGCCGTTAAAAGGTTGTTGGTTTTTATCCATTTTAAAATCTCCCAGTGTTGTACTTCTGTGTTAAGTTATGGGTCCTACCTCAAAACCCTTCAGTGTTTAAATTCTCAAATTGTCTCCAGTGGTAGTCTGTTAACTTTAAATAGAGCTGACAGTTGCTCATGCGCTTATAGTACCCTCTATTCCAACCCTTATCGCAAGCCTAGGTTCTGAGGAGTGCGCCAAGGGAATATTTTCGATGTTTTCCTAGATAAAAAAAAATAACATTCTGTGTATGGTTGACTGGTGGTTAGAGCATTAAATGTAGGGATTATATCATTCAACAGTTAACAACTACAAAACCCTTAAATTGTAACTTTTTGTAAACCAAAAATAGTGTTTTCTAACTTATTATGTCTTTTGCCCAATTTTCTTGATGCTTGTACGATATTCCTGCACGAGGCATAAAGTTAATTGTTGCAAAGCTAGTGTTCTTTTAATAACTTGTAATTTTGATTTTACTTAAATTTTTTGTGCAACACAAACGTCAGTCCCCCCAAAACACAAAACGGCGATTTTAATTTTTGCAAACACTGTAATATTTTTATTGTAAAAGGGTCCTGGGATAGGACTAAGTATCCCACAGCAATCTCATCTTGGACGAAATGAACGGAAAAAGGAGATGGATTTTTCGCAGTGATAATGCATTTACATGGATTTATTCTTGTATTATTGTTTGCATGGCTTGGCAGTCTTGTTCTTTGGCATATCTTGTGTGCACTGACCCTTTCTGTTCTAGCTTTTATTCGGAGTTCAACAGGAACCCTGAATAAAATCTCCCTCGTGGGGGCATGTAAAGAGGGTTTACCAAAAACCGGATTGGAGAGGATACCTGGACAACACAAATCAAAAACCTTGGAAAAAAAAGCATCGTTTCGCAATGAACACTTTTTTTTTCTCGGCACTCCAGCGCCAAAAAGAACTCACTGTTCAACTTTGAAATATCTCCACGAATAACGGACCAATTCGACTCATTTCTTCTGCCCTTAATAGCCCAACACGTCTTCGTCAGTTCTACCAGAACAGATCATCATAATTCATATCTAATAAAAAAAAAATGTAGCAGTCAGAAAAACCTCAAACTGAGCTGTAGCGCTCGCAACTTCTGGTCGCCTTTATTCCAAAACCATGTATATTTGTAATATTTTTATGTTATTCCTTTTTAGCAAAAAGCCTGCATACACTAGCTTAGTTGTGTAATAGGAGGGGCTGTCAATTGGCACTTAACCTCACATAAATGTTGGATACACACACTTAGAACGATGTTTTTTATTCCTGTTTAAGGTGACGATCTCAAATGCTATGGAAAATATCCAACTACCTCAAACTTCATTATCTGCTTCTGCAAATAATTTCAAACTTAATACAATGCATTATTACATTTTTACTGATCTAGTTTATTTAATCTTTTGCTCTCAGAACCCAACAATGCCTAGCAATTTTATTTAACCGAATTTTACCGGACCTGATTTTGTTGTAAATAGTTCTTCACCAATCTCCAGTAAAAACTCCGACTGTGATCACCATTTCCAATGCCAAACATCTAGCTTTCCTTCAATTAACTCTGCCTAACAGATCTCAGCAATCCTTCTATTAAAATCAGTATTAATTTCAGCAACCAACCTCCTTCCCCCCCCCCCCTCAATCCTTCAATAGTTGTGATGTATAACATCGCAGTTTGTCAGTCATTTCCATCAGGTTAATCAAACCTTTCCAGAACCTCATACTCTCAACGGCTCCAACAGTCTTTTTTTAGCCACTCAGGGCACAGCCCTCTTATCGAATCAGAGAACTCCTCCCAGTAAAGCCGTATGAGACTTAGTCCGGCTTCGTATTACAAACTTCATAAACGACTGGCTTCACATTATGAGAACACTTTTTCCACCACTTGAGACACAATCAGTTGTTTCACTAAATTTTCGGAGATATTCCGATCTCCTTCTACCGAGTATCGTCACTAGTTAACACTCAGAAGAACGAGATCGGAATATCTCTGAAAACGTAGTGCAACAACTGATTGTGCTTCAAGTTGTGGAAAACGTGTATAAATTCTCATAATGTCGATGAATTTCCACTGTAATAGGCGGTTACCAATTTTCAAATAGTAACCATTCCATAGAGTCCTACGGCTTATCTACAATTCCTTCTATTATACTTTTTTTATTGAGCAAAGAGTTACGAAAAATAAAACTTCAGTAAACTGTAGGGACCTAAAGATTCTATACAACGAATTTTAGCACGCTGGAGATTGCCGACTGCTCCTCTTCTTTTGGATGCATTCCTTCATTTTCCAGCCAACCAGAGCTCAGCTCTGCCTTGCCAGCCTGGCCAACCACTCTGCTCCCAAGCCATTGAGATCCACGCCACACATCTCTGTACCAGCTACACGCGATGGGGCTTGGCTCACCAACAAACACAAAATTGTACTCCAAGAGGGCAGAAGGACAATCTGCCTGAATGCCTCTGTAGTCCTACAGGTCTGCGCTAACCCTCTACAAAGGTCTGGTTGCCCAGCAACAACTCGCACCCACCAGCCTATACAGGGTGTAAAAAAAATGTATGTCACAACTTTCAGGGTGTATTCCATGATCAAAGATAAGACTAAAAAGTCCTATAAACATGGGTTCGGAAATGCAGCCGTCTGTAGTTACAGCCCTCAAAGTTAAGGGTAAAATGTTGAAATTTCCCTATGTCTTCCTATCTAATCTTTCCAAACGACTACAATTGGCACATCCTTCTAGCAATTTCATTAAATGTTAATTTGATGTCCCAAATATTTTGTGGATGGAGCCACATGGAGGTAGGGCGGGGGGGGGCAAGCAAAGTTACTGGGACGGGGGGAAGGACTTCTTTAGCAGATTTACTGAAACAAACGTTGCGTCACCATGCAAAGCACCAGACATTCTAATTTGGTGTTTGTAATGTTGGCGATGTAAAGACAAAAGTTCGAAGTTCTGCCCTCCTGCTCCCCTCCCCCTGTAGGCTACTGTCTCTTCCGCAACATTTTGAGACTCATAACATTAACTTAAAGCACTGTAATTGCAAGAATGATGTAGCCTTCTAACATGTATTAAGTTGGAAGGATTAGGTGGAAAGTTATGAAGGATTTCCCCTTTTTACCTAACTTTGAGGGGCTGTAACTAAAAATGGGTGCATTTCTGGACCCATGTTTATAGGACTTTTAAGTCTTATTTTTGATCATAGAAAACACCCTGAAAGTTTTGACATACATTTCGAATACACCCTGTATACAGACCTTGACTCTGCAGTCCACAGCAAAGCTCACAGGCCAAAGCCAAAGGTTACTATGCCAGTCAGGTAGTAGAGTTGTCCACCAAAATGCACGATTGCCATGCCGGGCAAAGGTTGTGGTTGTGGTAGTTTGAACTTAGAAGTATTTATTTTATTTTGGAACTCCATTCCAAATTAATAGTCTTAACTTAAACTTTAATTTTTAACCTTTTGGCTTAGGAAACTTCATAGGGACATAGGCTTTGGCAATTTTAGGTCTAGATCTCCCTGTAAACTTGAGGGTTTAAGGTCCCTTTCTAAAAAGTACCTTTCGATTTAATCATGACTTAGGTCATTTTTAAACTTTGATTCTTCTATTTTTGACTTAGTCAATTTTCAGGTCCAATCAAGAGGGTAGGTCAAAAACACACTGACCAACTGGAAGAAAAATGAAGATTCTCCCAGAGAACTTGTTCTTGCCAGGAGAATCTAAGTTCTCTGAGTGGAATCTGATGAACTGAGTTACAGAATGGGATACCTTCCTTTGACCGCGGCATGTTTTATGTTACTAATTTGCATCAAATTTTACTCTAATTTATGCAATCTTACGTCACTTCCGGTTGCGTCCATGCTATCCTTCTTCCCTAATAACTCACTATCGTTTTTTGCAGCTGGCTGGTACTGCCAGTGCCAGGGAGGCGGGCGGGAAATTAACTGTAACACAGTTTCGTCAGATTCCAGTCAGAGAACTTAGATTCTCCTGGCGAGAACAAGTTCTCTGGGAGAATCTTCATTTCTCCTTCGCAGAATCCTCCTCACTGTGTCACAGAATGGGATAGATTAAGAAGACGTACCAGCCTTACGTGTTAATTAATCTGGTTCCTCTCCTGCAGCCTCTGGAGCAGAGCACCCGCTAGGCTTGGTAGCATCTCCCTGTTGTAATGCGTGGCGAACGCTGAAGTTGAGGTCCAAATCGCCACCTCCATAATTTGCGACGCAGGCCTTTGCTGATGATGCCACTGCAACTCGCACCGAATGCACCTTAAATTGTTTAGTCTGTATCCCAGACGCGTGGAGCACAGCACAAATCCACCTTGCCACCGTCGGCGTTCCAATAGGCTTGTGTGGCTTTACATACGACAGGAGGAGTTGAGTAGGCCTGGTACCTTAGGCCAGCGCTTCAGCGCCGAATGTAAGAAGCCACATATCGTATTGCGTCTAGCGTCTTGTCAGCATTGCGCTTCATGCGGCGCACTAAAAAGGGTGCCCCACTCCTGGATGTTTTGTGGCCGCAAACCACGAAGACAACCTTGTCCGCCCCAAAATTACACGATTCTAGGCTTAATTTCGCCAGTTCGTTAGCCGTGTCACCAGTGCAAATCGCTAGCAGCATCACCACTTTATACGTCAGCTGTCTGAGGGTTAGGTCCTTAGGCGGATGTAGCGTCTTCAGGTACCTTGCAACGACCCCTAGGTCTCAGATTGCCACGTATCTTGGCGTCGGTGGTATCTTGGCATCGGTGGTCTCCTGCAAAATAGGCCCTTAACAAAACGCTTCATCACCGGTCGTTGTGCAACCATACCAGTCTGGCTTTCCACCTGGAATTTTGCAATCGCTGCAAGGTAACCCACTATAGTGCGATATTGTAGACCCTCTTGGAAAAGTTCAGCTAAAAAATTCATGCATACCGCTGTCGACGCTGTCCAAGGATCGCAGCCTTGTTGCACACACCAGCGTTCCCATCGTTTCCATTTATAGGAGTAAACTTTTCTCGTTGCATCCGCAACATCCGATCGCAGGATTTTCCTCGCTATAGTAGATAACTCCATCTCCGGCCGCTGACCCCTCTGGTCCGCCCTGACTCAATCCAAGTCAATAGTGTTCAGTACAGTCAAACCCTGGTTCAACCCAACTCCTCACACTTCTCCATCCCCACAATGCGTCGTCGTACCTTCCCGACGCTCCTCGTACCCCGCTGGGGGTTGCACCCTCAAGAAATCATAATTTACGAAACACAAAACATCTCCAGCTTCTGCACTGCCAGGTGTGGTAGTCCTCACTCGCAGCCTACTGCCACCTGTCACCTTGTGGGGACCGCGAGCGCCATCCACGATCTTGCCGAAATGCCCCACCCCGACGGGTGTTTGGCATGCCTCGCTGCGGCTATGAGGTTGCTCGCAGTGTCTCCGCCGCCTCTGACTGTGCACTTTTTAACACCTCTTGCAACGGCTCTCCAAAAAGTTCATTCAGCGTTGGTGGGCATGCAACCAATTCTGGGCGGATGTCTTCTGAAAACGCGTATTGTAAACATTCACGCCTCACCCCGTTCATTGATAATAATGCTTGAATTTGTAACGTCGCTGCAGTGACTATTGTCTGCGAAATCTGGGCCTGCCACGTGCGTGAGTAATCAACTGGTTTCATTCTGCAGAATTGAAACGCCCGTAGCAGTGGGAGCAGCGCTCCAAACATCTCCGTCTCAACCAACACTAAGCCGCTATCGATAGTAGCTAGGAGCGGATGCCTATCACGTAGACGTGTAATAACGGTGTTCGTGGCAGCACAAACTCTCTCTGTACTACATCATCCATAATATACCGATCCGCAATTGATGTTTTTTCACCAGGTGCCAACCAAATATTTTTATTTCTATTCCACCACGCCAGAACGGGCTTGTCTAATTTCCAAACAGACGTCTTCATCTTAATAGCCTTCGGCCACAACGATTCTTCCAACTTTCCGCCGCTTTTACCAGTGCTAATTGCATTTCACGCCCCAATAAACCAGGCAAGGCATTTATTGTTTCTACAAGACTTCCCCATGGAATCACTGGCTCGCCTGCCAGCCGAGTCACATTCGATTTTCCGGCGCCGCTATCTTTGCTTTTTTCTAAGATAGGCTTACTTACAATCGGGCGGTCCGCCATTTTATCACTTTCCGCTCCCAAATCGAACTGGTAATCCATTCTCAGCGTCTTGGGTAACTTGTCTTTTGGTATTCTTCCAGGATATTGGCCCATACGCTGTGTAACGGCGGACGCTACGACGGCTGAGGTGCTTGTAACGCCCCCGGTTTCTCTGGTTGACATGGAGTTTCAATTTAAGGTTCTACGGTGTTTACGTCGACTTTTACGGCATAAACATAGTTTTGGGCTACTGTCCCAGCATGGGGGATGGAGCATCGGGGTCCTAATTAAAGGGGCCTACCTTAATACTATTGGTAATCACTGCCACCAACGGTGGAATTTAACTGTATAACGGAGGATAAAAGCTAAAAATGGGCTACATATTTATTTTATACTCAAACAATTAATCACTAGCTAAATGAACTGAAGTTTAAAACTCCTGGTTTTGTTTTAACAACAGAGTATGAAAAGAACACTTAACATTTAGTTTGCAAGAAAAGCTTTCGAATAAATTATTTAAAAGCAACAACGCTTGAATTTACAGCATGTAATTCAGTTTACAAATTTAGACTAAAACGACGAGTTGTGTTTCAGAATACAATCAAATTTTTGATTAGAAAAAGTAAATACTGAGTGCTCACTTGAGTCACCCGCAAGACTGAACAGCGTCCGCTGGTTACAATCTATCAAACAGTATGTTTCAATCACGCATGAAGATCAACCGTTTCACAGTTATGTTTCTAAGTGATTAAACAAAGGATCAAACCTCCTAGAGTTGCTGTTGATAAGCCAACTACTCAAATTATAAAAGCCTCGACTTGATTATAAAGTCCATTTGGAGTGAATGTTCCGTTGAATCTCACACACAGATCAAACCATCAGTTATTTGGATTAAAGTTACATTTAAAACAAATAAGAAAGAGTTTTGGTTTTTAGTAAGAGAACCACTCTGACGTTATGGGGGTGGGGGACCAAGAATGCCGATAATGGCGTCACCACCCATAATTTCTCCAAGCTAGAAGTTAAAGTTAAGTTTTAAACTATGAATTTAGACTGGGGGGGGGGGGGGGTCCTAAATAAAATTTTCAAAAGCTAAACTACTAACATACGAAGACTACCATTTTGCTCGGCATGGCATCCTATGGACGTGACGTCTCCACTCCCGACTGGCATGACCCTTCTAGCTTGAGAGATCTGTGAGCTGTGCTAAGGAGGGAGGGTTGAGGGCGCTTTTTATGCTGGAGTAGCAGATTCTCGCGACCAAAGCGCGAGGACGAGGAGAGCTGCGGGGGTCTGATTGGCTGAGGGCCAGGAGAACAATGGAAAGTGGGAGGAGAAGTCGGTTTGGCAAAGGGTTTTGGTGCAGAGCCGCTTGGAGTGACTGAAGCATGGGGAAACAGGCCAAGTTGAGTTTTACTCAAGTGTACTTTGGGAAAAGGCCTTTGCATTAAAATATGAACTATGGAATAAATATTTACATGATTGCATTGGGAAATGGCTCTTGTTAAAGCTTAGTACTTTGGCTTGGGTAATGCATAAAGCATAACTATTACATTTATGAAGCTTTAACTGAAAACTGCAGTGTTACACACCACAACTAGGTTGGGGGGGGGGGGGG
>JAHWFP010193105.1:26291-37564 GCA_023313725.1 Lithobius niger
TTCAATTGCTGACATTTTAAACGGAAATCTACTTGGCTGGACTATGAGAACAATTAAATGGAGAAATTCCTTTTTGTGATACAAATAATCGCCTGATAGCGTTGGAACTTTTGTGTTTTTTGAGTTGCACATCTGAGAACGGAAATAGACCCAGCCCAACTATGTACAGCTAGGAATGTAAACTTGTAATTTCGTGTGAATTAAAAATCTAGTTTGATTTTACTAATATTTTTCAGTGGCACATTAATGCACTCAAATAGGATTAAAATAAATACGGATGGAACCCTATTTACGTTGCATTTTGGACTTAATAAGTTTTTTAGGTTTAAAAAATTTAAATTCAAGTTTCAAATTAATTTAAATTAAAGAACCGTTTTAAAAAAAAAATGTTTTTTATAAAAGAAAATATTTTAACCCATTTTTTCTACACCTAAACTAAAAAAAGCTACGTGCCTTAAGTTTATACTTCAATTTCATATCTGATGACCAGTTAATAATATCTCATAACACTTTATTCATGATTTACAAAAAAACAGAAAATATATATTATTACTGATATTACAGATAGAAAAAAGTATAAAATTACAGCTCCCTGACAGGATTCCCTCCTCCCTCTCCCCATCCCTTTCATGGTCATGTAGCCCTTTCCAAGTGACCAAGTTGGGAGGGCCGTTTTAGTGTGGAATTTCTAAAACTACACTGAATTTTTCACTCAATACCTACAATATATACCTTTTCTTTTTTTATATTAGGTCAAGGACAAATTGCTCCTCCCACCTTCACCTGATTGGGTAAAATTAAGGGAACACCCCCTGAATTTGCTATATAAAGGATAACATGGACTGTAAAAATTAGTTGTAAATGCAGGCCGCCGTAAAAACCTTCGTTTTGCCAACAAACAATTTTTTTTTCTTGAGCGCACCAAAACGCACAAAGACCTCGGTCTTCAACCCTCAGCCAAATCTTTAATAATGGACTAAAACGGCCCAACTTGGAACCATTTAATAGCCTGACACAATAGCTAACTCTTCGGGAAAGCCAATCTTCAAAATTCCATCCTGAAGTTTCACAATCTCCATTAGAAAAACGCTCCAAAAAATTACCGCAGCGCTCCTTCATCATGGCCGCCATTATTGCAACTAAGTACATTTGTATTATATTTTCATTATTCTTTTCGGGAAAAAAAGCCCCCATACACTAGCTTAGTTGTGCATTAGGAGGGGCTTCCTTAATTGGTACTTAACCTCAAATACATGAGGATACAGACATTTTAAGTGTGATATTTTTTATTGTGTTTGAACGATCGCAACTACTATGAAAAATTAACACTAAGATCGAAAACTGTGTTTTAATTTAAAAGTTAAACGTCCAACTTAACTTATGCGTTATAGCATCCACTAAGGTAGATTATTTATCCTTTTTCAAACATTTATTTATAATAATTCGACATCGGCATTCTCACGGACACGAATTTTTGTGTATATAATTTTGCTTTAATTCTCCACCCAAACTCCGACTGCGACCATCCGAATGTTGCCACTAGCTTTTCCTTAAATTAAAACCGATTTATCTTGCAAAGATCTGTTCCCAAAGCAAACCCAAAGTCCATATCTGTGCATAACTATCCGTCCCCCCCCCCCAACCTAGTTGTGGTGTGTAATACTGCAGTTTACCGTTAAAACTTGTTAAATTTAATAGTAATGATTTATTCATTACCCAAACCAAAGTACTAAGCTTTAACCAGAGCCATTTTACAATGTTCACATGTAAATATTCAATCAATAGTCAATAATTCAATGTAAAGGCCTTTCCTAAAGTTCATGAGTTGAAAACTTAATTTGGCCTATCATTTTAGATGTCCCTACTCCTTCAAACGGCTCTGCACAAAAACAAACCCTTTGCTCTACCGACTTTCCCATTGTTCTCCTGGCCCTCCACCAATCAGACCACCGCAGCTCTCCTCGGCGTCCGCACTTTTGCAAACAAAATCCGCTGCTCCAGCATAAAAAGTCCCAGTTGTCCTCCCTCTACAGCTCAGTCAACAAAGCTCACAGCTCTCAAAGCTAGAAGGGTCACGCCAGTCGGGAGTGGAGACGTCACGTCTGAAGGATGCCATGCCGGGCAAAATGGTAGTGGTTCGTATGTTATTAGTTTAGCTTTTGAAAGTTTAATTTAGGACCCATAGTTTAAAACTTAACTTCTAGCTTAGAAAAATTATGGGTGGTGACGCCATTATCGGCATTTTTGGTCCCCCACCCCCATAACGTCAGAGTGGTTCTCTTTGTAAACACCAAACTCTTTCTTGTTTAGTTTAAATGTAATTTTACTCTAAACTGACGGTTTGATCTTTGTGGAAGTTCAAGAGAAACATACTTTACGCCTAACGTGTAAAATTGCCGGGCTTTTTGCATTTTAGATAGTTTTAGGAAAAACTTTGGGAGGTTGATCTTTTGTTCTTGGAAAACTTAGAAACATAACTGTGGACGGTTGATCGTCTAGGATTTTGAAACATACTGTCAGATAGATTGTAACCGGCTGATGCTGTTCAGTCTTGCGGGTGTCTCCGGAACTTTTTCTAATCTGAAAATTTGAAACTTATTCAAAACACAAGTGTTGTTTTCTCTGAATCTTGAGAATTACTTGTGTAGCGGTGCTACCTGTCGCTTTAGGTGCCTTTCAGGTGAGCACCGACATCTGGTGTACTGGCTATTTCTTAGTTAATACTCAGGGTGTCTGTTTTTACTTTTGCAGAGTTGTACAACACTGCAGTGTCTACTGCCCGGTTAGGAGGGGAGCGCCCATGTCCTATCTAATTTTAAAGATCTAATGGTTCACTGACACCACGATGGGTGTTTAATTGCAGGCTTGGAGTTAAGTAAAAATGATTTTTGATTATTTACTCATACAATTAAATCTACACGAAGTCAGACTGTCGTTTAAAACAACGCTGGGTTTTTTAATATGACAGGTTAACTTTTTACACTACATTGGAACGCAATTGGTTACAAAAAGATTCTTTGAAAGCTTTTAAATTAAAGCACACGACGATTTACAATAAAATCGGATTTGAACAAGTTAAAAGTTCATACACTACAAAAATTTCGAATAGAAAACTTGTTTTGAGTCACCGGACTCTCTAAGTTAGATAATGCACCTTACATTTGTAAAATAGTCACAAGTTATGTTTCAAAAGCCACTGCTAAAGATCAAACTAACTCAATGGTAAACCTGGTACACAACCCAAAAGACGTCTAAGCTCTACGATTTAAACCATTTTGATTATTTAGAAGAACCTGTGTTCAACATAAATAAGAATAAAGCCAGTTTTTAGGAAGAGGACCTTAAACCCTAAGTTATGGATGTTCTAGGCCAGAAATGCCGATGGCGGTTAACTATCCATAATCATTCTCAAAGTTAGAAGTTAAGTTTAGATTTATGAACTATAAATTTAGAAATACTGTCCAAAAGAATACTTTCACATAAATTAAACTAGTTACCAACGAACTGCAACCTTGCCCGGCATGGCAACATTTGGACCTTGGGGGACACCTCCACTCCAACCGGCGTAGCAACCTCTAGCCTTTGAGATCTGTGAGCAATGCTGACGATTTCACTCTCAGCTTGGTTTTATACCAGCTACCTGGCAGCTTGGTAGGCGGGAAACCGGACGGGCAGGGTAGCTTTGAGCTCTGAGTGGTGGGGAAATTGAATACTGACTGTGGATTGGAAGGGAATATTGGCAACAAGGAGAGCAAAGGGAATTGCCGACTTTTGTGAACTGAGAGGCCATAAGAACTGAGTTTGGAGCTCACAACGTGAATAGGCCTATAAATTAAAACTATGATATTAGGTATCGCAACTATTGAAGGAGGTGGGGGGAGGAACGGAGTTTGCTATTAAAAACATTATTCAAGTTTAATAGAAGGATGGTTACTGATCTATTGCAAGATTTAATAGTAGAAAAGGCTTTATATACATTTGGTTGAGGTTGATATGGTCGGAGCTCTGAAATAAATACAAGATAAACACTTTTTGGAGAAAATGTCGGGAAAAATAAAATAGTAAAAAAAATGCCGGTTTGGACAAGGTAGAGTTTGTGGGAAGAAGTTAGGTTAATAAATTGCTTCTTTAAAAGCACTAAGCAAAGGATTAAATAAACCAGCTAGGTCGTAGATGCTAAAACGCATTTTAGTTTACAACATTATTGCAGCCGCAAATAATGACAAGAGTGCAGTCGAAGTTTTCATAACAAACCAAAACGGGTATTGAAGTTCAAAATAAAAACATAGAGTGCAGGTCCTCAGTACGTGTATGTGGTTGAGTGCCGATTGGCAGCCCCTCCTACAACAACACTAATCTGGTCGGCTTTATGCCTGAGAAAAAAAATATAAATTACAAATATACAAGTTTGTTGTTTTGGAAAATGGCGATCGGCGATTGCGTGCGGTGCGCTCAGTTTGGAGCGTTTTTCAATTGGCTGCAGTTAATTGTAGGAAGTGAATTTTTGCTTTCCTCCAATTCTCTCCAAGGAGGACACCTGAGGGCCCTTGAATCTCTGGCCATTCTTCGTTTCAAGAGCATGAAAGTTCCACTCATGAACCTGATGGGAGCCTCCCACATGTTAATGGAACATTCAGTGGATTCTAGTGTGAAAGCCAAGCTTGACAAGCAGTGGGGCTTGACAGCGTGATTGTATATAGATCAGTGGTTCTCTCACTCGCACGTCGTCTGCTTGATCATGGCCACAACCATGTAACGTTCGTTTTCGAAGTTTAGTGCCTCGTTGTGTTCTGAAGAAGGTGAACGGCCAGTTTTCACCGAAAATTCAAGGGAAAATATTTTTGGTTTGCTGAACTGTGTGGAGCATAAAATTTTGGGGTAGGTGGTATTGTGTTAATCTTGCTGGATCTTCCTGCTTCTACGTGATGTTGACATTAAGCCACTGTACACGGCGGTTGCCGATCTTTCGAGTGCTCAGGGCGTTCACGTGTCGTGAGCGCCCTAGGACAAATGATGCTGACAGGCTGCTGCGCATAGCTTATATAAACTGGCCCAATCCCATGCATGCGCTGTACTAGTACGAGCTCGGCAGGGAAGACAACTCTCAAACTTCTAGGGAAACAAAGTGCTCAAAAGGGGGAAGTGCTATAAAAAAGGTAATGTAAATTTTTGTCTGCCATAAAAACTAATTAAAAGCGCTGTTAAAATTTCCATTTCTTTTAACTGCAAAATACTAACCTTCAATTTGTAATGACTTTGTCGTACCGGAGGAGGGTCGTCAAGAACCCGACTAAACTATATTACAAATACATTTTTATGTCATGCATATCATGGCACATTACAAATCAATTCCATGTCCAATTTTCTACAACGTTGCTGTAACGGCGGCTGCTACGAATCCAGTGCAATCTGGTGCTTCAGTTGCGTTTGTACTTCAGTTTACTTTCGGACTGACGTTAGCGGTTACTTTCGTATCAAGCATAGTTTTATCCACAAATCGAAGAGTGGTCAATAGTTCAGGGCCTGTGCATTAGTAAACTAAGTCTAAATTGGTCTAACTGCCATCACGGAAGAATCCAAATTAATACTGGCGGCCTAAGTTTAAAAGCTAAGTGTAGCGGCGGACGCTACGACGGCTGAGGTGCTTGTAGCGCTCCCGACATCATTGGTTGACGAGTACTTCTTTGCATCAGGTTTAGCGGTTATTACGACTTTTTACGTTAACCCTTTAACAGCCACTTTTTTTCACAATCCTGCCATTTCATTTTTTTTAACTCCCATATGTTACTTTGTCAGTCGTGGGATTCGAACCGGTATTCAGTTGGTTTGGAGACGATGACGCTAACCACTGGGCTGTGCTTGCCCGCTATGCTCGGGGACCCCTCACATAGCTTGGGCGCGCATTTGGACTCTGTTTTTTCACCGACTACGCCGTATTGGCTATCCGGTTGGTATAGGGTTAATAAACACAGCATGGGCTACAGTCCCGGCTTGGGGGATGGAACGTCGGTGTCCTATTATTCGCCTAACCTTAATGCTTCCGATAATTACACTGCCACCAACGGTGGATTGTTTAAACGAAGTATAAAAGCTAAAAGGGCTACATAATAGTTTACACTTAAAAACAAAAACAGAACACTTAAAAACAAAAAAAACAAAACTTGTGTAGGTGTAAGCAAGGAAGGAAGAAAGATGGTGGCTGATGGTGGTCGACATAAGGGTGTTCTGCAGATATCAGCTAAATGTACGTATTGCAGTTTACCTGTTCGCAGCATTTCTGATGCTGTTTCTTGTACTTTATGCTCCGGATTATTTCACGATGTTTGTTGTGACCTCGCCCCCAGCGTTAGAGCCGCTCTCCGAGCTAAAACTTTCGGCCTGGCCTGGTTTTGCATCCATTGCTGCCCTTCGGCTAGTGCCATGATTCAACGAAATCGCCTCAATGTTGACATTTTCCAACGCTATGATTCCCTCCAGCACACATTCAGTAAGTTTTCCGATTCAGTTTTATTACGTTTGTCGAAACTTGAAGACATTGTTGGTGTAAAACGTGACGATGCATATGTTCAGCGTTCTCAATTCAACGCCAACCCAAAAATCGAAGAGTCATCTTGTGATTTTAACGGCGATGTCGTCAACAACAACGCTATTTCTTTCGGACCACTCAGATCGTCCAATGCAGCTGCATCACAATATTCCAGTAAAGTTTCCCATACAATTAACGAACAATTCATAACAAGTAGACGTCCAGCTCTAATAACAACAGACAGCACTAGTTTGCAAAACAAAAACAAAACCGTGCATCTCGATCGGGTTTCTTCAGCAATGGAAAACAAATCCGAAAGTGAAACTAACACGAGTTCGGTAGGCGCTTCTGGGTACGGTGCGCCACTTCTTGGTCATCGGCCCCAGACACCTACAAAAGAAAAACTTCCTCTACGGTCTGTTCCAAACATAAATACACAGCAAGCTACTCGTAGTTTTGCTGAAGTTGCCAATACTTTGCCTGTCACAAATACTGTTTCTGCCAGTTCTCGATTTAAACCTAATTATGGCAATAAAAGTCGAGTTGGAGGCAATGACTTTAGTCAGCTAAATTTCCAGAGGAGGAAAGTTTTTCCTTAGCACCCACAACATTTCTACCACCTCTGATCAAATATCTAAAACTATTCAAGGCATTATTGGCATTACACCAATATCATGTGCTCAGCTTCGCACCAAGTACAACACATACGTATCGTTCTTTGTGACTGTTGCTGAGAAACATTTTCATCAAATTCTCAATCCAGGTAACTGGAAAGAAGATTTTCTCATTATGCCTTTCGAAGGGAAAAGTAGATATCGCCAGCCTGCCAACAATTTTTCTCAGCAAACTTCAGCTAGACGTCCAGTGCAAGCAGGGTTAGCCACTGCTCCCAACATTCCATCTGTCAATACTCCTAGCGTGACCAGGAACTCAAGCCCCTCAAGGGATCCAACCCCATCTCTCTCACCCACCATTGTGGCACAACCCTGCCAACTTGATCGTAACTCCAGCAGTGTAGTGGATTCTGCTCAAGCAACTGGATCACCATCAATTCCTGCTGATGCCCATCCAACTAGCAAGCCCTGTGCTCCATCGAATGTTGCCGTCCCTTCTCCCATAAATACGACCAGGGAAACGCTCTGCTCATCTCCATCGGATCTGAGGGCCGAGATTGAAAAATTAAAGCAACAGAATCTAGAATTGGAACTCCAACTTACAAATTCGTGGGATGTTCATTCGTCATTCGACGAAGATGATAAATCGTGTACTTCATCTGTTCTCTCCGATATTTCGTCTCATGAGGTCTCAAAAGCCTGAAATTCAAGACAAAGAGTAAAAACCCTAACACCAGCATCCTTCCCATCAAATGCGTACTTCGCAATGCTGAATCCATTTGCAACAAAATTCCTGAACTTACTACCGTCATCTGTGACTACGATCCCGACTTAATTGCTATTACTGAAACTCACTGCAACAGACTCGTTCCTGATGGAATTTTTCCATTTAAAGATTGCTCTGTTTATCGATGCGACAGATTGTCCGGAAGGAAGGGTGGAGTGGCTCTGCTTGTCCGCTCCTCTTTCACTGTGAACAATATTGTTTCTCGTTGCCATGCGAATGACTGGGAGGGCCTTTACTGTGATCTCCAAGCTCCCTCAATGAAGCCCCTCAGAGTTTGTTGTGTGTACAAGATTCCGGGTCATTTGGCTTCAGAGTCTGCCACTGCCTTCCTCGAGTTTATCCATTCTGCTAATCCACCGGCAAATTAATCTACTCTCCTTTTTGGGGATTTTAACTTTCCCACAATTGACTGGGACTCTTACACAACGCATGGTCCCGAGCTACCCACTAACTTCCTCGACTTAGTGTCCAGTATCTTTCTCTTTATCAGCATGTCCCCTTCCCCACGCGCTACCGTGGGGGCCAGAAACCGAGCCGCTTGGACCTTGTCTTTACAGATTCCGAGCATAACATTATGAACATTGACCCACTGCCCCCTTTGGGCAAAAGTGACCATATAACTATTTTGTTTTCCCTAGTGTCTGGCCGTGACTCACCTACTCTTATCTCTTCACGTCCAAACTATTTCAAGGCTGATTTCACACTTATCGATAGTACGGTTTCTTCTATTGATTGGGAATACGAATTTTCTGACATCTCTGCTGAGTCTGCACTGGCCATTCTCAACGATTTTCTCACTGATGTGAGGAATTATGTAGTTCCCTGCTCCTCTCTGCAGAATCACAAATCTCGGCCTCCTTGGCTCACTTGTGAAGTAAAAGCAGCAATCAACAAAAAGAAACACGCATGGGACCACTACAGAACTAATCCGACTGTATCTAACCAAAACAGCTATGCTGAGGCTCGAGCTAGGGCATCCTCATCTGTTTTAGCTTCCAAACGTAGTTACTAGACAAAGCTTCTCTCAGATAGCAAGGCCAATCCTAAGAAGCTTTTTGCCTATTTGAATAACAAACACACTTCTAAAAAGCCAAACTGCATCAGGGGTGCTAATGGAACCTTACTTCATACTGATGTTGAAGTTGCGAATGAGTTCAATGGCTTTTTTCACTCAGTTTTCCAAATTCCTTAGCCTATAGCTACAACACTCCTCCTCCCCTGAAGGACCCATTCCCTGCCAATCTTTCAATTTCTGCAGCCGATGTTTATAAACACCTCTCTGCCCTCAAAACTGCTACTTCTGCAGGGTCTGACCTGCACCACCCACTGTTGATCAAAAACTGTGCTTCTTCTCTTTCTAATCCTCTAGCTATTATCTTTACTAAATGTATTTCTGAAGGTTCTTTTCCTGATCAGTGGAAAAAAGCCACTGTTGTCCCAATTCACAAAAGCGGCCCCACTTCCAGTCCTTCAAATTACAGGGCCATTAGCCTCCTTCTTATCTTTTCTAAGGTATTTGAAAAATTTGTTCACCATTTTCTGACTGATTGGCTTAATCTGAATCATCCTCTTCACAATTCGCAACATGTTTCCCGTAAAGGGAGATCCTGCCTCTCTAACCTCCTTGTTGCAACTGACCACTGGACTTCTTAAGGATGGCTTGTGATGTCGTGTATTTCGACTTTGCCAAAGCTTTTGATTCAGTTCCGTATTCTACTCTTCTTTCTAAGCTTCATGCAGCCGGGATTCCTGATTTTTTGTACAGCATTCTCTTTTCTTATCTGGATAATCGCAAACAGAGAGTCCGTATTGGAAATACTCTTTCTGAATGGGCACCAGTTACTTCTGGTGTTCCCCAGAGTTCTGTTTTAGGTCCTCTCCTTTTTCTGTTCTATATCAATGACCTCCCTGAGTCTCTTAACAGTCTGTCTTCTTTTTGCAGATGACCTTAAGTGTAGCGGCGCTACCTGTCTCAAGAAGGTGCTTTTTCAGGCAGCACCGACAATCTGGTGTACTGGCGATGACGTTGTTAATATATACGTGACTGTTGGACTTTAACGAAGTTTACAGCACTGCAGTGGCTACTGCACGGTTAGGGGGGGAGCGTCCTTGTCCTAACTATAACTTGAATATCAACAACTAACTACTAACTAATTTGCTGCCACCACGATGGGTGTTTAATTGCTGGCTGGGAGTTAAAATAAAAATGGTTTTTGATTATTTACTCATGCAATTAAATCTCAACGAAGTCAACTGGTTGTTTAAAACAACGAAAGTTTTTTTATTAAAACATATTTAACTTCTCACACTACATTGAAACTAAGTTAGTTACAAAGAAAATATTTCAAAAAGCTTTAAATAAAGCACACGAAGATTTTACATGAAAATCGGCACGAAGTGAACAAATTAAAAGTTCATACACTACAAAATTTCGAGGAGAAAAGTTGTTTGAGTCACCGGACTCTCTAAATTACAGAATGCAACGTTTGCACTAGTAAAGTAGTCACGAGTTATGTTTCTACAGCCAATGCTGCAGATCAAACTACCCAAGTTATGTTTCTAAAGCCAATGCTGAAGATCAAACTTACTATGGTAAACCTGGTACACAACCTAAAAGAAGTCTAAGCTCTACGATTTGAACCATTTGAGTATTTAGAAGAACCTTTGTTCAACATAAATAAGGAAAAAGCCGGTTTTTAGGAAGGGGACCTTAAACCCTTAAGTTGTGGTAGTTCTAGGCCAGAAATGCCGATGGCGGTTAACTGATCCACAATCATTCTCACGTAAGAGGTTAAGTTTAGATTTAAGAACTATAAATTTAGATTTTAGGTCTAAAAGAATACTTTCAATAAAAATTAACTTAGTTACCAACGAACTGCTACCTTGCCCGGCATGGCAACAAACGGACCCGTGCGGACATCTCCACTCCGACCGGCGTAGCAACCTCTAGCCTCTGAGATCTTTGAGCAGTGCTAACGATTGAGACTGGAGCTGGGGTTATATACTGATTACCGGAAGTCGGCGCGGACGCCGAGGATAGCTGCGGAGGGGGCGTGCGGGGAAGAGGAGGCGGACATCTTGGAGGAGGAGAGACTGACCTAGATCGGCCGAGCTGTCACCACCGGAAGTTGGAGTGGCAGCGCGGACGACCGGGGTAGCTGGAGCGCTCTGACTGGCTGACGGAATTGGAGTAGTGTTTTGGTTGGATGGATTCGAATTGACAAAGGGAATTGCCGACTTGAAAACTTAGAGGCCTGGCTTTGAATGTGCAAGTGAGTTTTCAACTCATAACAACGTGATTAGGCCTATGTTTAAAACTACGACGTTAGGCATCGCACTATTGAAG
>JAHWFP010193106.1:0-25903 GCA_023313725.1 Lithobius niger
ATTTATAGATTATGATTGTTATCGTAGTAGGTATGTGTTATTGTTCTTCTGAATAAGAGTCTGAAAGTTCTTCTCCTACATTTATTTATTAAAACATAAAGGGTATTTCTTCTTCTTTTAGATTGATGATGGAGGACCTGTGGTTTACAACATTGCAGGAGAAACCATGTTGGCCGGCGTGTCTGTAATAACACTAGCGGCATGTCGAGCCAACTCCTCTGTTTACCCAGTTGCTACCTACCTTCAAGTTTCATACTTTTATCCATGGATAAAAGGTATTATTACAAGGCAGCATTCTAATGGGACCAGCTGATTCCTGCTTTCCGTCTCGAGTCGTATTGTTGGTTTGACATAACTTTAAAAGCAAAAAGGAGTCCGAATATTCTTTGGGTTTCTGTAAAATCTAGTTGGTGTGCCTGAATTTTATTTTTTATCTGGGTCACATTGTATGTTTATCCAACCTTTTATATACTATTGTGTTTGCTGTTGAACCGTCAGAAAGCAAGAGCTGTCTAGAAATTCCTACTTTCATCAGATTTATCAAGAAATGTAAATCATTAATAAATAATTAATTAATATCCTTACTTGCAAGTGCACTTTTTTTCACAATACGTTTTCAGGAAATACATTTTTGGTAATACATCACTATTGAGATACCTTTAACTTCGATAGCAGCCTGCCGTGGATTAACTAAAAGGAAGAAGTCTGTGCTTGGCACATGTGCAGAGCAGTACTTTACAACCCAGATAGATGTTTCTAGACTTGAAAGAACGTGTGCAAGGGAAGCCATTACCAAGGGCAATACTAGGTTTTAAGGGGTGCAATTCGGGCTGAACTTTATTTCTCCTTGCAGGCAGTTGTTCACCACGTCGTCTTCTTTCTTGATAAACTTAAAATTGAAATTTTTTACTTGAAAGTAATTAGTTTGTAGTAAATGCCATGTCTGTTTACGATTAAATGCTGTTCAACAAGTTTCAGAACTTAATTCAATTTTTCATGCTTTTTAACTTACCCTCGAACAAACTGGTTACAGAGCTTAGACTGAATATCTTCGAAATATCGTACACTGATCAGGTTTATTGGACAAGGAAAGCAATCCTAAGGCAAGCATTCCATGAAAGCTGGAATAAATCCATCTGAACCTAGGAAGTTTATTCTTACACTACGTGAAAAAAAGTTAAACTCGCCAAAATAATATAAGGGGGTTGCTTAATAGAGTGATAATTATTGTCTTGGATAAGCTCTTGGTAAGCTTTTTAATCCAAATACACAAGGCAAAAGCTGTAACATTTGCAGTATAAACTTGTAAATTGGTGCATGCTATGCCCAGAACGCAATCAACATGATAGCATTGTGCACTTGCATCCATTGTGATGACACAAAAGGCGAACCTCTCAAGTTTCAATTTCATAAAATATATATTCTGGTTCAAAGTTGTTTATGACCATAATAAAAAAAAAACCATAAGAATATATCTACAGTGCTGTGATTTTTTTGATTATTCCTCTTTGTTATGTACAATATGATTACACAGCTCAATAGAGTTACTGCCTATAAATAAAAATGGTATCTGCATGTAAAATAGTGACTATTATTCAATGCAGATAAATAGATTACTGACCCTACGTCATTATCTTGAAATTATAAATTCATATCATGCTTCAATGACTAGAAATATCATTATTAGCCTAGGGTTAATGTCCTTTTCTAGCCTTAGTGTTATGTTATAAGACGCCCCCTTTTAAACTAAACTTGTTAAACACTAAATGATTCTGAGTAGTAAAGAATAGTGCAAAATTATGCTTTATGATTCCAATTGTTTGAAACCAGCAGATTCGCTTTTCAAGCTATCATAATCGATACTGGTGAACTACGCTGGCATATTGCTAGCGTTCTCGGCGTGCATGTACCATTTTAAAATGCGTGCAGTAAATAGGTTATATTTTCTTACTTTTTTGAATGGATTTAATACAGGGTTGCCACATCTGCGTTGTTTTTTATTATTTCTGAAAAAACGCATTTTTCACGATTTTTTTTAAAGCTTACTGATTTTTTCACTTTTAATTTTATTTTCCATATGTGTTCTATGGAATCACTCAGTGGCTCATCTAGGTAGAGGGTGTCCGAGTTGCATGGAAACCATCTTTCGGTTTTCGAGGAGAAACAATTTTTAAAATAGATCTATGCTTTGTTTGAATTGTCAAGTCCTGGGAGTACAAACCAGAGGCCCAAAATGACCAGAAAACAGTCTAGAATGCATTATATTCCGCCCCAGACCCCACTGGAAGAGCTCAGGGCTTTCCCTCAGAGTCTGGCCCCCTACAGACAATCCCGCCACCTCCCCTGTCAAGTTTTAGTGAAGGCTAACACTAAACTATAAAGCAATGAAAAGGTTACGGATAACCTTGGCTTGCTTGCAAGAGGAGAACTCCTCTTCCCAACCCATAAAGTATTCAGTAAACATTAGTGGTTCAAAATTGACAGACATATATTTGACAGTATTTAATTGTAATAATGGTTATCACTCTTTTGAACAGTTTAACTACTTTGAGGGTGCAAACAGAAAGTTTCAATAGTAAAAAACAATACGAAAAAATGGTTTAGTCAACTTCTGTAAGAATCTGTTTGGTTGTAGGCCTTAATTTTAGAAAATCGAGTTAGCGGGGGAAAATTTCCCCAAAATCACTCCCACAAACGTTATTGGTCACTTGATTTTTTCACAAAATGTCATGTGGTGACGCTGATTTAAAAGGTTATCAAACAATTTAGCGTTGCAAATGTTGTTTGTATTAAATTGTTTTTTCCTCTGTAGTTAATAGTTTTAATTTTTCATTGAAACAATAATTTTGATAACACAAGTATTTTATTCCTTGAACTTTGTCCATGATGTTGCTAACACAATGTATTTGTGCCAGGATTTAAAAAAAAAACACTCAGGTATGGTTTTTTTCCATTTTTGGGAGGAGGAATATTATCAGTTGTGATGTTAAAAGTTTTTTATGTTTGCTGATTTTTTGTACGTTCACTGCACTCACCTCTGTTTCAAGTCTACGTTTGAGTAGCATTGGTCAGTCAAAAATCACTGTTGCAAAATAATTTATTTGCGAAAGACATTTTTTTTTTCATTTACCATCATTAACCATCGAAAATTAAAAAAAAACATATTAATGGGATTAATACTCGTTTTTTTTTTCACGTGGGTTAGGGAGTGTTTGGGGGATGGTCAAATCACAACCCTGATTCACATAATACTTTTTATTTTCAGTGATTTCGTGATGATTTTGCTAACTAGGATTACTATAGGTTTATGTGTACACTGGAAATATAATATCGTAAAATACTTGTACAGAAAAGGTAATTTGTTAATATTTCGTTGTATTGTACCATAAAATTACCGTCCATGCCGTTAAAATTGGTCACCCACAAGGAACCCAGTTTTGCTAATTCTGCTGTCAAGGCATTCTTAGTAGAGAATATAGAAAAATGCGATGAAATGGAGCCTGTTCAAGACCGTGAAATCTGACTGGTGATTGAACAGTTAAATAACAGACATTTTTATCAGTGTCACCATATTTGTATGCCACTTGTATAATACTTGTATGCCAGATGGAGCGCATGCTACGCGCGGCAGGCCGAACGGGTATGATGTTTTGGTGCATCCCTTTCCACATTCCCATAACCTCATCCCTTTAAGTTTAATACTTCTAGCCTAACCAAGGCCAGCTGTCCATTATTGCACAACACAGTATATCCAAGGACATGCATGACTTCTATTGTAGCTTCTTTTTCCCCAATTACATCCTCGCACTATAACTTTCCAGTGCCACTCAGTGCTCACACTATAACCCTGACCTAGTTACTGTTACTGTAGTTTTCCACTGGCAACCACAATAGCACCCGGTGCTAAATAAAACTAAACAATAAACCGACCAATCCACCAACCATTCTTCTTTCTTGGGTAACCCCTTGAAAAACGGAGGGAAAACAAAGTATGATGCTAACTGCAGGCCCATATACAACCTAGCGAATAAATCATCTTGAACGAAATTGTGTACACGAAACGTTTGAATCGATTTGTCACCTTCGAGGAGAGTTTCGTTGTATTCGCCTATATCAGATTTAAGTTTATCTATTAAATATTACATACTATTTGATCATGTCTTTCCAATAGTACAAGTTAAATATAATTCGTTTTTTCAGCCCTTAAAGGGTTGTACGGTATCAGAAGACGGCTTCGTTCTGTAAAAGTGTAGTACAGTAACCGTGCTTTCTCCTCAGCTGATCGTAATATTATTTCTGAATCGTAGCAAATATTGTTTGGAAACATTGTCCATTTAAATACAAATAAATGGCTAGACAAGTCTTGTATTATTGAAGCATGTTACGAGGAAATATAATTCATGCTTGATATTAGAAGGAAGCATTGGTAGATTTCATCACTCATCTTCATTCGATGTCAGTACACCAAATGTTTATTGACTTGGTGTAACCCACCCATTTAACAAAATACTCGTTATATCCCCTACTTTTACAAGTTTTAAGCACTTTTTCAAATTTCTACGTTTCGGGAAGACCGTCTAAAGATCCTATTTATAAAAAGGTACCTTACATGGAATCCCCAGTGTAGTCTTTAAGTTTGTATAAGCCGAGTCACTCGCTGACGTTCTCTCATTTGGTGTCGTCTTGTTCGCTCGAGAACATTTCTTGTTGCAACTCTAATTCTGCTGACAGACAATTTCACTCCAAAAAAAACGATCAGTCAAATAATCGTGCAAATGAACACCGTAGTGCACGTTTTTCGTTAAGGTTTCAGTTCGTAGACAAACTATAACTTATACCTACTCTTTCATTTCTCTTTGTTCATGTTAGTAAGTCTTGCTACTAATTTTGCAACTAGGTCCTTGTTGTGAACAGATTATTTTTGATTTAAAATAAATTGTGCTCCATAAGATGCACAGCAGAAGCAACTTCAGACCTGAACACCAGGGACCGCATATTGCCTAAAATTTGTGTTTGTACCAGCATATCCATGTAAATTCTTGTGACACCCATACATAGGTTTTTTTGTTTCACTTATTTCAAGAATATTTACTTCACGTACTGCTTTGTGTGTTTAGCGGTTTTTGGCAATTAATTCAGTTCTCCCCATTCCCAGTGACAAAATAGATGTAAAACATCAATGAAGCGCCCCCGATGGAATCGCACAGAAGTGTAGGAAAGGTACGGGAGGGGAGATGCCCAATTGTCATACATAATCAATAAAACATTTTTTTTAAATATCTATAAATTAAAGAACCATCCAATATAAGTTAAAAAACACAGAAGAAAAAAAACCATAGTTGCAGGTACCGAACGGGTTGTGAGCGCTAATACTGACCGTTTTTTTGTGGTAGGGAAACTAACAAGCTCTCTTGATAAAAGGGGCAAGTTTCACCGTAAGAAGCTCCTTGCGGAAGCCTCCTCCGAGTTCATGCATACTGTCCTTGAAGGAAGGACATTCCAAACCGGGACGGCCCATACCGCAAAGAAATTTTTTCTACAGTCAAGCCAAGACTCCTGGACCGTAAGTTTCCAAGGATGACCCCGGGTATTATGAAGACAAGGGGCAAGATCAAAGAGGGGGAAATCGACCGAAATAAGGTTATGTAGTATTTAATATGTTAAAATAAGGTCAAACCTCAGTCGACGAAGTTCCAACAGTTCAAGGTCTGCTCTGGAAAGCCGTTCTAGATGATCAACATCTTGAAATCCAGGGAGGTGTTTGGTGAATCTCCTCTGTACCAACTCGATTAGGTCGATGTCTTTCACCTAGTAAGGCGACCAAACCGGTGTGGCGTACTCAAGAATTGGACGGACGAAAACTTTGAATGCCCATACCTTAGTCGTGAGATTTCCCGAGGTGAAGTAACGGTTAACCACAGCCAAACGGCGGATGTCATGTCGCTCACCTTCGAACAGTGTAAGGATACCTTCAAGTCTGATGAAAACCAGACACCGAGGTCACGTATTTCCTCGACCACTGGGAGAGCTTCGCCCCCAAGTAAATAATGATAGTTAGGGGAATCGGGTCCAACATGGAAGGATTGGCATTTCAAGTTAGATAACGGTAACTGCCATTTTTTGGACCAAAGAAGGGCATTTCAATTTCCTCCCAGAGTGCAGGTGAGGGTCTGGCTGCCAACCATTCAGTCCCAATTTTGATGTCATCCGCAAATTTAACTCCATATGGTGATGAAAAGGTCAAGGTCAAATCATTTACATATATCAAAAACAGAAGAGGCCCAAGCATCGAGCCCTGTCGGATTCCACACGGTACCCCGACCTTAGTAGAGAGCGTACGCTAAATGGTTACTTGCTAGGAAAGATTTCTCAAAAAAGCAGTTTGCCAATTAAAAAGAGGACCACTGATGCCACATCCACTCATCTTTAAGAGAAGTTTTCTGTGAATCACCGACTCGAATGCCTTTTTAAAATGAAAATACACAACATCGCTCTGTGCTCCAACATCCAACGTGCTTGTCCACGTGTCTAGAATACAAATCAGTTGGTGGGATGCTAATCTACATGGGCGAAACTCAAATTGTTCGGGCCGCAAAATGGAAAACTCTTCCAGATATTGCATACGTGAGTCCCTAATGATAGCCTCCATAACTTTGCAAATTACGCATGTGAGGGCTATCGCCTATAATTAAGGAGGTCAGAGGGTGAGCCTTTTTTTTTTAATATAGGGACAACGTAGGCACATTTCCTATTCTCTGGGAGATCACCCCGTTCAAAAGAAAAGGTAAAGATTTTAGTGAGTGGATAACAAATTTCGGCAGATATCTGCTTGAGCAGAAAAGCGGAAAAACCATCACGTCCGCATGACAAACTTAATTTAAGTTTATTCAATGTAGAAAATACACCTGCCCTGTCAAAGTTCACCACGCTACAATTTTGACTAATGATGAAGTTCTGGGGTAAGGAAAGATTTTGATTCCCATCGTCCATAAAAGAACTTGATTGAAAAATAGCACGTAATGCCTCAGCCTTCGAAAGGTTGTCCACCAAGAGTCCACCCGAGGACTTGAAAGGCAGCAAGGAGCGCAACAACTTGGTTTTCTGGTGATAGAACTTAAAAAGGGTAGAGATGTTGCCACTCCGGATAACCTTCTTCTCCCGTAAAACGTCCCATGCTTCGACTGATTTAGAGTACACTTTCCTAGCAGTGTTGTAGGTCAATGGTGTTAATTCATTGCGGTTATCCCTGTAATGCTTCCACAGTTTAAGTTTTTGGCGTTTCATTTTACTGAGGAACTTTGGATGGCGATTGTTAGCTCGTACGTCGATTTTAGGAGTAAGTGTTTTGCAACAATTAATGTGGCTGGTCAAAGTACCTGAAAAGCAATTCCACGCATCTTGTATTTGTGGATGCACAGAAAAAATAAGGTCGTCCCAATTTAACCCTTCCAATGAAGATTTAAGTGCCTGAAAGTCAAGCCTATGGTGAGCCGCCTGTCCCACCTTTCTTGGGTGTTGGGAGCAGCTACCATACTGTGCAAGGTTTAGTTTAAAAGTCACCACACAATACTTGATCTTATTTTCATGGATGATGATCGTCTCCTCTTTGATCTGAGGGTTGGGCCACACTTTGGTAATAGTAACCATTCTGTGGTGACTTTTAAATCAAGTATTTTTATTCCGCGAGTAGGTTTGTCAACCTGCTGGGAAATACCAAGTGGTGCTAGCAACTAAAGGAAAAGGCAGTGGTGAGGGTCAAGAGCACAATTTAGACACCAATCCACAGTGGAGAGATTAAAATTTCCCAGCAGCATATTGGAATGGCCCTCATTCAGGGAATCGGCCATCAAGTGGCACATATTTATGACTGCATCCTCAGATCTGATATCAGGAAGAGAACAGACAGTAAAACTAATATTAAAATTTGGTGTCGCTTAAACCATCCCCTCGACCCGTGCTGACACATCCACCAACACTGCAGCTATCTCCACCCGGTGAAGAATTAATAATCCCCCGCCACATACTCTCACAACCAACCTTTTTTAGGTCGGCAACCATAGCGTCAGTAAAATCAGAATGAACCCATGACTCTACAACAAAAATAAAATCAAAACATTCTACCTCGACCAAGTCATGAAAACAACCAATATTGCGTATAACACTTCGTGCATTGAACATGGAACTAACACGCAATCCAGAAAGTGTGCAGTGGGTGCTACTGGAGTGTTGTAACGTTTTGCTAAATTGCTACACCTCTCATGCAAGGCGCGTAAGCCTATAGCTTTTTCGGGCAAGTGATGTAGAGACGCCGGGAAAAAAAAAGGCCGCGTCTATCACCCATTTCGCAGCTCAATTTTTTCGACACGTCAATAAGACGTATTATTGTAGATATGCGTACAAATAAACAACTCCCTATTGTTAAGAATGTGTCGGCAGACCAAAGGAATGCTTGGGGTTTGCTGGAAAAATAATAGCCGTCTTGTTAGGAGTCTTCGTAAATGAAAATAAAAATTCATTGTGCTCTTATTTGTGTTATTTCCCTGCTGCTGATAACAATGTACTGTATTACAAACTAAATTGACAAATTGGCATGAGGATTGGTGGGGGGGGGGGAGGGAAGCCCAATCTAGTTTTCCATATTTTTATGGTAGTAAATCGGCGCTATACAGCAATTAAAGTAAGGGGCGGTGATAAAGAAAACGCGGGATAACGATGCACCGATTCCTTGTTTCGTGCTACGATTCAAAATTTTTGTCAACAGAACAAATCATTGAAAGAAGATACGTGCAACACTACAGAGTTAACATCTGGGTATAAGAAAGCTCACGAAATTATCGGGAGTGGACAAAACAGATGTTAATTTGTAGCTCCACTTTGTTCTACGTATGTAAACAAACGAGAGGTCAACGAGAGAGTTTGACAACTAACACTGTCAATGTATTTGTTTTCCCCGTTTATCTAGGATTTACACACGTTTCAAGGTAAAACGTGTAAATTTATTGTAAACTATTTTCGACTCGCCAGGCTTTTGTTATCGAAAGTAATAGAACACTGTCGAAATCACGAGACGGCTACGGCCGATTTAACAGTTGCCGTACGCAGTCCAACAGTATTTCGTGTTAGGTAGTATGCTTATTTTAGATACGTGGAGCTCGTCTTATTCTTCATTTGTCCTATTTTACCTTACCTTTATTTAATAAAAAAAATTAAAGGGATTTAATTTAATATTTCACTATTATTTTGTTTGTTTGGATTTTGGGCAGCTGAATTTGGATGGCTTGCCTGCGTTACTTGTTGTTGCCTGGCAACCACAGGGGAGGATGAATGATGCTTTAAGTGCGAGCGACGTTTATATTTCCGGTAACGAACCTTGTTTTTATATCGTTTTTAAAAGTACTTCTAGTGGAACAAAAATTTTCTTACTTGACTATGTTATGAGAGGAACCACAAATTATCTTTCTTTACTGCTAAAATTAATGTGTTGACGTAGACATAACAACATCTCAAAACGATCATTCCAATTGAATTCATTGCTAATGCACGGACGACCTCGATCCGATCGTATACGTAGCGCTGCCAAACCATGGAAGCATCCTTGGTAACGGGTAATGAATGGCCAAGAGTGCACCTTGCATGCACCTAAAACAAGCAAGCGAGGTCACGACTTAAACAATCGATGATAACATCAAGTCATTATTTTAGTGGCCCTAGTATATAGTATTTTAAAAGCATTGTCTGTAGTTGAACAGAACTACAAAGCCATTAAATATTCCTACTAACTTTTATATTTAGTTTGGCTACACTCTCCTTCCTCCATCCCGTCCCACAACTCTGATGGATTGCTTCCTGATTATTTAAGCTACATTGGCTTGTAAGGTCAGTTGACTCAGCCCGTGGTAAGAACTAGGAAGATTGCCACGCCTGAGACGCTAAACCAGATCAGTCCCCAACCACCACCTCGCCCCGAAGAATCGGTTTTGTTTTCAAGAGGAGTACAAAATTTGACTCTTAATTTTTCAGTCAATCGTTACTTTATCCTTAAAGCAGAAGCTTTTATAAAACTAACTTTAAATTATTTTTGAGATTGACTTGCATTAGAGCCGCCTCCCCCATTGAAAGAACGGTTGTGTAATAAAAAGATATTTAATGAAAAGCAGATCAGAAGCCTAAGCCGCGTTCGTTTTTCACCTTAATGCTGCATTTCCCAGGGAAACTACAGCTTTCTACGTAAACCCTAAGTTTTACCATGCTGTTAATTTGCTTAAATTTTCTAAAACTAACCCTGTGAGAGTCCCCCCCCCCCCACCCGGTACATGATCACATCCTTTCTCTGTGGTTGTTCCTAGTTGTTCCCATCACGGCCAGCCTTTGACAGGACACTAGGCTTGGTTCGATATTTTCCCTGACTGTCCTTGGTAAATTGTATTAGCATACTATTACCGGCTTTCTTCTGCTTCAAGGTGATAACTTTAATAATTAGCCAAATTTTCCTTCAATGTAATTACCTAGACACTTCTTTTACTAATGTGGTGTGGGAGTTAAACGTGAAAAGGGAAAGGGGCGTTTGTGTACCTGCACTGCCGGCAATATTTATCTGATCTCATGTTCAGTTAACTAAATTAATTTTTGTATTTGATTTTTCCATTACTCCCTATGCTACTGCCAATCGGACCTTATCTAACTGTCAACCCCCACCTTCGACTTACTCTAGATTACCATTTAGTTCCTTGGTTGACTTTTAATCATGTACGCAATTATAATTGTTGTGGTAAATTTAGGTTTATTACCCCCTCACCAAACAAAAAGCCTCCCGCTTCAATACAGATTTGATTTCACTTTTACCGTTTAAAAATGAACTTCAGCCCCCTCATCACATTTTCCTGAAAAATGTTCATTTTGTCGTTTCCAATTTCATGACTATTCCTCGTTTTAAACCAGAGCTAAAAAATAAAATGTTCCATTTTCTGTCCTTGACGATAATTGCCAAGCACTCTCAGCAACATAAGCCTAACTTAAAGCATCCCTGTGCTTTTTCACGCGCTATTTTAATCTAATATCCGCCCAGACTCGCCTTTCCAGAGGCAGTCGTATTATCAATCTATTAATTATTTCAGCTATTCTAGAAATAGAAGGCTGCTGGAATTCAATGGCATTCTTCCATTCTTAAGGCTTTCTAGACCTTTCGATGATGGATGCATGGCAGATCAGCTTTTTCTAAGATTGCACGAATCCTTTTTTTCCCCGTAACAATGAAATTGTAACAAATCTTTCCTTCTTTCAACACATAGCGCTTATTGTCTATAACAAACGTGTATTTCATCATTATCCATTAACGATCATTGTTGCGACACTCACCATTCGATATTTTATTCCCGTCTTGGATCATTGTTTAATGTCGTTTTACTTATGTCAATTCATTATACGACATTGAGTTTATCGAGCATACTTTTTTGAAAGAGTGCAACATTTATTGCTGAACCCAATAACTTTGTTAAATTCTCCTTCCGGACGGACCAACATTACTACTAATTTTTTTAAAGAGCGTATTTTCGTTAATTAAAGTGGTACGGTTCTCTTATCCACCTTGCATTTTTGTTGCGTATTGGGGAATTCGTATGTGACGTCATAGTGTTTTCAGTAACGTCGAACTTTAAACGTTATTTAGCGTCGTTCCGGTCAGAACCTAACCAATTGTTTGACTTGTAAATATTGTAAATAATACTGTGACCAATAATTTGGTTTAAAGGTCCCCTTTTGGGTTGTCCTGTTTTCACTGTTTACGAAAAAATAATACAGGATGGATCATAATCTTGTGATATGCTAACCAAACTTATGCTTTGGGTGTCTAATGAATGATAAAACTAAATTCTTTCAAGACACTTTTTAATTAAAAAACAATAAGCAACATCAAAACTTGACTAGGCGTGCAAAAACATAAAGACACGTATTTTACTCTTCCAATTCAATTTTAAGCCAAACCAATATTACATTTAAGTCTTTTCAGTGTTGGTAACAGGTCGAGGCGTTGTCGCTTATTACGGGTGCCTTTAAGTTGTAAATAATTAGCTGGACCTTGTGTTTCAAACAAGAATGGTCCTATTTAAGATTGTTTTAGGCTAAACCTATTTCGATGCGTCACTGGCTTTGTATTCGACCAAGTGCAAATATCATTGTCAAACTTTGCTGAAGCCTTTTGTTTTCTCTTTTCATGTCACACAATTAAATAAAAAACCTTGACAAGGAGGGCAAGCAACCAGCCTCCCCTACCATTCTGTATCAGCAGAATTCGTTGCATGCGGCATGATTGGTTCCGGGCTTCACATCGGTACGTCGGTTGGATCTGGAAAGAGAGACTCCTGTCCTTTGGTCATTGGCCCTGGTGCGTACTCGATGTGATTCCGGTACTCCTTCTGCCTGCAGTGCCATCTCCTGGCAACACTCGGTTGCAACTAATCCATCCTCCCATTCCCTGTAATACCCATATATTCTAGTCCTTAGCTTTTTATAATGCATGTACCACAACTGATTGTTAAAATTCGATATATTTAACGTTCCTATTCTTGTAATGATACACACATGAGGTATCTTGTATGCTCATGCCAATTGTTACCTGCCCTTAACGACCAACTTAGGGATAGTAACTAAGTGAAGCATTTTCTGGCATTCCAACCATCAATACCAACTATTCCTGATGTAAACCATCTTCGGGTTACTTATTTAGAACCTGTTTTCCCCTTTACCGGCCCATTTGTTTACTTATTTAGGTATAACTTAGTCACTACCATCATCAACCATGTAAGCCGTACCATTCGGTGGGTGAGCAAACCAATATTTAATTAAACCGGGACCAAAATGACAGAAAGGTAATACTTGACTCAGTCTCATCCTTAACTTAAGTTAGTCCAGTGTATCAACCATCTCATCATTGCCATCCGTTGATACAGCACAAACATAAAACCAATGCAAACCGGAGCACATTGACTTAACATTATCTAAATGCTATGAGTATTACCAAAAGGGTATAAACCTATGCTGAGTCTCCAGAATAACAATATCCCGTATTTCATTACCCTTTCTCAGTGATGAACCTAACATTACCAGTTATGAAATTAGTGATCTTGATTTTTTTTCACAGATTAACTAATTAAAAATTACGCCATATATGCATTATCCTAACAACCACGCCAAAAAATATTATTAAAAAAAGTTACTTTACCCCTTCGTGACTACGTCATTGATAAGCATCAAGCTTGGTGAGGACTCTAAAATACAACCACAACAACATTCCAACTGTATCCAAGGGGTTAAGCAGGTTCCATCTGTCGAATAAGACGTGCAGAAGAATCAATTCACATAAAACATATTCTGTAGAACTATCATTTGCATAACAAAACTAATCAATATACCGTTGCACGAAACTGCTGCATAATTAATAATAATGTAGCAACTCAACAGTGAAATTTACATGTTCGTGAGTTAGCTCTATTGATTTAAACGCAGCTTGCACTTGCGTTCTGCTTCGGTAGCAGGTTAGTCTAATGTGTTGTGCTTGCTTTCATAATGATCAGGTGTAAGTTTCTGAAGTCCTACCATTTTAGACGTAATCCTGTGACAGTGTCGTTGTTGCGTTGTGAAAGGTAGGCCAGTCTTTCAAAATGTAACTTTGTGTTCAACTCGAAATTTGTACTGAACATAAAGTACTTTTTTCTCTATGGCCACTACTCCACTGGAATAAAGATGACTCAGTGAACCCTTTACTGACCTGGGTTTCATTTGACCGAGAATTCTTATGGTATAGGCAATGGAAATACGAATGAATGCAAAGGCCCAACGAAGACTGAATAAATGCACAACAATGTTACGTGTGGAAACCTGGTCACTGCTGTGGCCTTAATAACGGGTTCAGTGAGCCATCTATACGTCAGTGGAGGAGTGCCCCTAGAGATGAAGGCGCTATGTTAGTGATCTGGGACGAACTGGGTTGTCCCAAAAGGAGTGTGATGAAAGCTTCTGCTTTTTGTTATGTCTCTTGACTCGTTCTTTCATCCTCACTGGAGTCACAACCAGGCGTATCCAAATGATGGTAATGATGTAGACATAGTGTAGCGCCACCAATCACTGAAATTTAGGGCAAATCTCTTAAGATGTGGGCAATGGTTCTCACGAACAATGTGAAAAAAGAAAAATCTAAAAGACCTAAGTACATAACTATAGTAAAGGCTTTATTAATACCAAATTAAGGGATAAGCTCCTAATGCCGTTGGAATTCAGTATAGAACAGAGAGCGAGGCTTGGTGTCAAAAAAATTGGCACCCTTTTCAGTAAACATGGCTCCCCTTGTTCTGACCTTACATAATTGTGGAGATGATATCTCTTGCAGTAAGTAGGAGGAAGGTAGCGCATTGTGTTATAGTATAAAAAGACCCAAACGCACGTGTGTAAGAATATGTACAATGTAGTACTAAAATATTGAAATCAACAAAAGTAAAAGGAAAGACTTTGATGTCTTCGTAGGATAAAATATATAAAATGTGCATAGTTGGCTGAACTAGGCTAACTTCTGGCCACCATTATTCAGTCCTACGATACATTATATTGTCAGCAGTCTGCAGTCTGCCATATCCACACTTCAACTAGTCTTCACTATGTCTGCTCCAGGACATGCACAGGCTATGGCCAGGCCACCAGACATTGCCACTACACACACTCCCAATGCATTTGGTAAATGAATCGCAAGAAAATCATCACTTTCTGGTTGTCTTGGCCCCATCGATCCTCACAAGTTTCCACAAATAAAGATTCCGTGGATTTCAAAACAACCATTTAATCATAGTCAGAGTTTTATCACTTGCACCAAATTTTTTACTGGCAATCAACCCAAAACAATTGTTGACAAAGGTTGTCGTGTAAAATGAATCCAACCTATATGCATTTCCCAACCTTGGAAAGTCCATGGGATCGCCATGAATTCTGGCAAGAATATCAGCTACAGAAGCCCTAACTTTACTAAACAACCAATTGCAGTCCAGAAACTTAAAAACAATTCCAAAATTGGCAATATTGCCATCCTAACTGGTGATAAAGATCCTAACTATTGATAAATATTCCAAAATAAACTTCTTACTGACAAACAGTGCTCCGCTCTTTTAAGCACACTGTCTGCCATACCGATATCTTTCTGACAAATAAAAATTCATACACTTACTAATCCCATTCGTTTCATCTCATCAGGTAAGTGTGCTTCCATTCTATCCCTTTGCAAATTACCTACGCCTATCCTTGTGAATTTTGTCAACAGTTGAGCATACAACATTCACATAGGTCTTCCAACCCAAAAAGATCAAAGCAAATTCAGTAAATTAATGATCTTATTTGATGTCCTAGCCATGTTTCCCTCTTGAAATATGAATTACCTACAAGGCAACCATGAAATCCTCCAATTGCTAAAATGGGCCATAGATCTCTTCTTGGAACTAATCGAATTTATAATAAAGACCACCTCCTACACCTACCACAATAACAGGTACTGCCAAAAACGAAAGATATTCCCATGGGAAGCTCTCAATTATCAGTCCTTTATGAACTCTCATGCAAAATACAGATGATGCCTGCATCCAGTGTTTCCACCGAGACCTCTGCCACTAGACCAGATATGTGGATGTCAATGAAACCCTCGGCAAAACCAACTCCCAGATATGTGCTCATCTTTGTCAACAATTTATACAAGTTCATTTCCTTCACACATGAAATCAAAAACACCAATAAACTTCCTCGACCTCCTCCTGACCACCAGAAGCACTGCCAGAAAGCATCACACTCTACAGGAACTACCAACTTCAAAAACTCGAAATAGGTGCCGAAAACGAGGCCTTTGAACTAAGTTATCTATGAGACGTGCTAACGATCCAATTGTTACATTCCTGGTGAATTTAACTACATTAGGCACAAATATTTCTGTTAGTATGTATTCTCCCTACCTTCTGCCATGTGCTTCATTAGTCTCTAATGGTACAACAAATATTTTAAGGTCTACACTTCCATACCCAAACTATTTAAAATTCTTTCCGCCAGCCTGTCAATGCCACCCTCCAGAAAGTCAACATTTTGAGAAGTTTAACTTAGTTTCCATAAATCCAGCACACTCAGGAAAATACGGCCACAATAAACTACCACTGTCAACCATCATGGTGCATATCAAATATTTGCAACGGGTTCTCAAAAGTTTACATAATAACTACAATCAGCATAATAACTAAATAGCATTTAAGCAGTATTTTACTATGGTTACTTTTGCAAATAAGAAGTTTTCTTTTATTTAATAAAGTTCAAAGCATGGTTTGTTTCACATAAAACAGTTTAAGTATCATTATTATACAGTAATGGAGAATCAAGGATTGTAAAACGGTATATTTTAGGAACAAACAAATTATGGTGCCTTGAAGAGTTTCTCGAGGGGGTTCTATAGCTAATTCGATTTATACTACTATGAATGACTTGGGCACAAATTTCATGCTCTTAGGTCGATCTTCAATAATTTGTTGGTCAGGCATAAGGGAGTGGGGTAAAGTCTCGGAAAGAGGGACCATGGGGTTATTTCATGAAGGATCCATGGCTGTTTCGTTTTGATATGTATTGCTACGAATTACTTGTGTGCTAAATTACTTGTGCTTGTCTTATCAAACTTTTCGCTCGATCTGCAATAATTTGTTGCCCAAGAAACAGGGAGGGATGACGGGGGGATCTGGGGGCCCTTGGGGATATTTCATAGGGGTTTCATGGCAGGTTTGATTTGAACTGCAAAAATGACTTCGTACCGAATTTCAAGCTTTTAGCGGTTTGCTTTTAGCTTTAGCTAGATAAACATGCTCTGCCGACGAGAATACAGCAGTCACATTAAAATCGCGTTCAAAACGTCCTGGCCATTGTTAATACCTTCATTCTAAGCTATGAAAGTTGAAAATTGTTTCATTGTTTCGATCTCTGGGTGACAAGAATATTGTAGTTGCATTTAAATAAAATGCGAAAGGCTCTGCGCCTTGTCCATACCAGCGTTTTAAGCTATAGAAATTGAAAATCGGTTCAGTGGTTCGATCTCCAGGTGAGGGCAAAGAGTCCCAACAACAACAACAACAACAATACTAACAACAAGTACAACAACAACAAGAAATAGCCATACTGTGGATGCTGAACGGTTCGATTGTTGTCATTAAAATCTGTAATGCAGTGAAATATTTACGGCACGACCCTAAATACCGAACTTCGTTGGTCTATGTCAAATCTGGGTGAAACTATACGATTTTGAAATTTGACGTTTAACATGGAAGTTCATGCTGAGGCTTACATTAGGACCGCTCCTTGATGGTGTACCTAAAGTAAAATAATCACTGCCCAATGTCGCCTAAATGCAAAAAGCTGAATTACTCTATAACCTTAATGTTTACTTTTGCATGCAGTTTAATAGTGCATTAAAAGTTTTAGGTTAAGGTGAAGTCTAAAGAGGCTTTTTCTTTGGAAGTCATAGGGCTTACAGGAAACAGAATGGCAGTCACCTTATTAAACCCAAAACACCTTAACGTATTTTGTGCAATATTTTTCTTTGGACTCTTGAGAGAATACTTTGTAAAATTCATAAAAAAGTTAGGAAGGCAGTGAGATATTCCAAATGATTTCTAATGGGTTTATCTGATTTGGTTTTAACAACGTTCATTCCACTCTCTGTCCACACGTCTTTGAGGTTGGCGGTCTGTGTGGGATAAGATTATTTGTTGGTAAAAGAAGCTAATGAAGTTAAGTATCATTTCGTTCGTCTTATTTAGCGAGTTCCACAACCTACCAACAAGGACTAACAGCATCGTTTTTAAACTTTTTTCGTCAAAATAATGAAAGCAAAGATGCCCCCTCCCTAAATGTAAACTAGCTTTCTGAAATTTTATCTCACATGTACACATCAAATGGATCCAACCTCAAATCGTAATGTACGTTTCAAACCCTTGAACCTTAAATCATTGCAGACACCAAATGATACCTGTAAGGCGTGGTATAGAGGGATAACATGCTTCATAATCGGACAAGCTGAATTGGTGATTTGTAATGCAAACATCTGTACGTATTTCAGTAAGGCAGTTTATTGTGTATAGTTTTTATGTTCACTATTTTATTTTTACTGTTTTAGTGTCCTTTATATTGACAACGAACACCGAATATGGAGAATGAAAATTAATCTTCTGAAAAATGAACCTGGTTACGTCAGATTATTTTTTTAAACTTTTCTGTAGAATATCTGCGTGTAGCAATCTGTTATCTCAGGATGGAGTTGCTACCGTTCAATGCCTATCATTGTTGTTTATTATTAAACTGAGGAAATGAAAAGTTTACAGACTCTTCATTGAACGAATAATACGGTTTATGCCTATAAAAAACTACGAAAACATTCAGTATATGAGTTCATGGTGGTGGGTCTCGGAGACTTTCCTGGGTATTTTAACTAAAAAGAGAACAACATGCACAATTTTTTCTGCGAATTGTTTACAAACGTTTTAATAGTACGAATTGTACCTACATTATGCTATGAAAGAGTATAGATGCTCACATTTAAAAACTTTTTATCGGATATTGGATAGAATAAGGCGGTTACAAATCTTATAAATCACGTGTAAGTCGCATGAGGGAATTTGTGTAGCCCTAGACATAAACTCAAGCAATGTTACTTTATCATATTGATCGCTGGACCAGGACCTTTTCAAGTTGCATGCAACAGATGAATAGAGCTTGCAGTTGAATTGGCTTGTATAATGTAGTCATGTCGGCCGAGCTAAGAATTTGCATAACAAAGCCAACTGACATCGCACATATGTTAATAGGCAGATATGGAGATACCGTCATTATATGCCATTGCAAGTCAGAGGACTTAACGTTATAGCAACTGTGCTCTCTGTAGAAACACAGTGCATAATTAATAACAACCCAGCAACGAAACAAACTAATTTGCAAGTTCGTGTGTCTGCTGCATTGATTTACTCCATCTTGCATTCTGTCTCAGTAACGGTTTAGTTTATAAACGGGAGCTGGTTGTCGTAAGTCTCATCTGTTGGAGCTGTAGAACTCTCATAACATTATAGCGGTAATTCCTGTAACAGTGCAAAATTTATATCGCGTAAGGTAGGCCAAAGTTTACGAACCAATAATTTTGCATGATTGTAAATTTGTAAGGCAAATTCCATGCTTAAACAAGTTTAATGCAAGTCTGTTTGACATTGAGAATGTAGAACTCGTGCCCTCCCTTAAATATTTTGTGTGTGAACATTTTGATGACCATCGAGGACGAATCGCTTTTCATCATAGGGTGACAGCAAACACTTTGTTAGAATGTTGGTTGTGAATTGGTGCTTTTTGCTTCGAAAGTTAGCCTATATCTGTTTCTCGACAATGTGTTCTTTGCGGCACCAATTATAGTCTTCAGTCAGCTGCATTTTAATGTACGTCCTGTCTATGCATTTCGTTGTTTTCTTTCGCTGGTGATGTAAGAGTACATCTTTGATCTCAGATCAATAAACTTTTTCAATGGAACTCTGCACAGGACGACCTTGAACTTACAGCGAACCTGCTTGTTCACTGTGCTGAATCAAGGATTGTTCCAATTGTACTTGGAGGGGCACATCAACTGGCTTTGATCCTTCCCCTTGACTGCATAGATGTCTAACATCTAGATAGAATACAATAGACTATCCATATCGGTAAACAAATATTTTGGCTTGATGTAACCACAGTGGAACTGGTACTTCAGTAATTTGGCACGTTCAAATATGGATGAACCAGAATAGACGGGGAAATCACAGTCATTGGTCTGCTCCCTTAGCAGCATGGAGACGAGGTTGGTGTTGAGGATTTGAGTTGGCGTGCAGCAGAGAAGTGTCTTTCACCATCTTTTCACTGTCTCCGAGATGTATACGACATATGTATTCCCATCGCCCAGCACTGAAAAAATATCAAGACTACTAGTCCCACCTTTGGTGAACCACCTAAAGTTGCCGTATGGCAACTTTGGTATCATCACCAGGCCATTTACATTGTTAATGTGCAATGTACGAAAGTCCACGTCTGATCCCAGAAGTTATGAAATTGTGCTTATTAACGTGATTAAATAATTCCAGTGTAGCTTTGGTCTGGCCAAGTGCCGTGTCCAACTGAAACTTGGGGCTGAAATGTAATAGCAAGGATCCAGGTGATAACTTCTGAGGGACAGAGGGCGAAGACTTCAGCCCAAAGGTAACCGTCATCCATCTGGTACACAGTCTGGTAACAGGTGAAAACCTTAGGTGAGCTTACTCCAAGCTGTTTATGCATGTTCGCATTCTTCCTCGCTGATAGCTTCGTTTTTCAGTTTAGAGTGCTTTTCTCGGAGGCATTCTGTTTCGTGTAATACTTCCTTGTCGATATCCTATTCATAGGGACAACATCGCTTTTGCATGAGCAGGTTTCATAGCTCGACTGTAGGAGTAGGAGTAGGACTGTAGGAGAGAACATGGTGCTAAGTGAAGGGTATTCCACTACAGATCTCAAATTTGAAAAAAAAATACTTCCACTATTTTTCAAAATGGAAAATAGCAAAGCCAGGATGGAAGCATAAGTTAACGGCTGTCTATGATATTGTGGTGACAGTAACATTCTTCTTCGAAGATTTTTGTGGCGTATAGGGCAGGTGTACTGACATGCTTTGAAAACTTCTGCATTCATAGCAATGACTGCAAAACTGCCTTTAAACTTTTCAGCTGCCGAAATCAGTAGGTGCATGTCGTAACGCTCCAAATTGTGGAAAATCACATAGAAGGTGCTCGTTTGCCTTGCGGACAAGTTACACTTGCTATGGCTAACACCATGGTACTTACCTGATGCAAACTGGCCGTGATCACGTACCTTCACTTCTCTCAACTTTTTCTTTTCCAAAGTGTAAAGTCCCGAGTAAAAGTCATTTCTGTAGTAGTGACAGTTATGAGCCAACTGAAAGCTGTTCTTTTCTTGTTCTGTCAGAGTTAAGAGGTCGTGAATTGGCAATAGTAGCAGCATACTTTATGGCTGCAGTTTCCACAGATCGTATAAAATCTTCTTTAGCACTGATGCCTAAGTAATACTCGTATTACTTCTCGTATCCTTCTGGTCCAAAGATGATGTATACACAGTTGAACAGCACGTATTTGTGAATGGGAGATGAAGAACTGGTAGATGGGTCAGGTAATAAAAGCACCATTTATTGGTTGGTGGAAGGAGTAAAGTCAGTGTACATAACCCAGGGATTCTGTCGGCTGAAGTATTTGAACTCCAAGGTATTCCCCCTGAATTTAGGGAATCTGAACCGTTGGATTGGATTCAGAGCAAAACACTTATTTCAGCATTTGTAGGGTAAATTCTCTAATGAAACCTCCAAAGCAATTGTGTTTTCTAGTGAGTTCTTGTGCCAGTATATTGAAGGAAATCTTCAAAATTCATGATGGTACAGTAGTGAAAATTTGGCGTACCCTCTTTATCATCTTCCGAAAGAAAGAGTAAGTTGAGTGCCTTGTCTATTCACGTTTACCAGATTTGAATCATGAATAGGATGTAGTCAAAATTCGGTCGTGTAAGTAATACCATTGATGGTGCGTCCGCTGTTTTAACCAAAACCTCATCAATTTGATTTAATCCCACAGGATACTGCAACATCAAGTGGTTGATGGTGTTCTTCCACTGATTGTAGTACTGAGGTTATCATTGTAGCAGTAGTGCATTGCCACCAACACAGAGTATAGGAAACACTTGTTGTCGTTCCTGATGTCTATGTTGGTAACAAACTTACACTTCTTCCTCATTTGCTTTGGCAGGGGACTGTAGTATCGGACTTTCAATGGATCGTACTTTCCAACCCTAATTTGGTGAATAGTATTGGTTTCAGTAGTCCAGAAACTGCTTTTTCGATGGCGTGATGGATCTTCTTGTATGCCTCTTCCACCAGCCTCGACACATCGTGTCTAATTGAAGCGTTTATGTATACATGCACGAACCCAGGGTTTAGATTTTGGTCACGTCTGGAACACGTCAAGACACTGAAAATTACAAAACACGAGGTTGGACGGGCAGGTAATCAACAGTTGCTCAGCGTTACCTTTATGGGAAAAGGCAACCATTGTGCAACTGGATGATCATCAAGGGAGTAGAATCCATGAGGAAGGAGCAGTTTCTACCATTACTCTGGAAGTCCATTGTGTAGTTGTGGAAGTTACCATCAAACACAGCCTTCATTGATGGAACATCCATGCAGCAGTCATTGCACCCCATCTCTTCACGTATTGCATGGCACAGGACTTTACTAACTTCCTCTGCTGAGTCTTCACGGTGATGACATTCGGGAAGATGATTGCTCAGCTGTTTGAGGGGGGTAAACACCTCGGCACAGTAAGCACAAGTATAAAAATAGTTAGTAGTCTTCTTTCCCTCTGTCCAATTTTGATTAATTGAGAAGATGGAGACCTCTTCTCTGTGTGCAAGTCTTACTAGTTATGGGGAGTAAGTACCTCCCGAGTTTCAACAATGTAGTGTCTCCCACGTGAAACATCAACGCGGTTCTGCATTGTTGGTTTTTAATTTTTGCAGGCAGCAAAGTGACAGAAGCAACACAATATTACTTGATGGCAACACACTAGCGTGCATCTAGAGTTCACGAGTGCCAGCTCGATTCTACATAGGTGATCTGCATTGTTGCAAGCAGTTGTATTGGTTTGTTGCTTTATTAGGAAAGAGCATAAAGACCCAGGGTCATGCGCCCTACATAATATCTAAATTACCTCAAACTTAATTCTAACACGAGAACAATGCACAAAGTCTAGTGATGGCTGAACAAGTGAACACAGCCTAAGTCGACAACCAGGACTTTAGAATAGCCAAGACATGACATTGGCATCAATTAATGCGTACTAGGAGGAAATGCATGTCCATATCTGAAAGGGAATCCACTCGTGAAGAAAACAATTTGAAGACAACTTACCAAGCCACCCTCAGCGCGCAATGAAAACCAAACTAATTCATTAACTCATGTCAGCCTTCCAGATCGAAGGCCATAAGGCCTTAGTTTATTGACTTCACTCCCTTCGGTTTTACACTGGAAGATTTGAGCGGAAACCAAGATCATTAATTTCATTTGGTTCTTAACAACAACTAACCTATTGCTGGCCGACCCTGTTTGCTCCCACAAGATGCAATGACAATGCTACTTTAACCAAGCCAAAAGCAGCGTAACATATTGTTCAGCGAACAATACATCCTATCGTGTACATCATATCTTGTGTAACTCGCTTCTTAGTTTCAGCAGTGTTACATATTGCAGCATTGTAACATTTCAACATTGTTGCTGGTCCCGGTCCTTTTTCTGAAAAGTCCCGTACCAAGAAAAATGCTAGTGGTTCGCCCACCAGGCTCAGTTTTCGCACTTCATTGTAAGAAAGTCATTCCTGCATTATGTTGCATGGATACTAGCATTGCAACCAGAGCTGAGCGCATTTCACGATAATGAGGATAAATACCTACGTGGTGAAACAGCTTGAAAATTGTTTAAAATGGCCAGTCTTTGTGAACAAGCAATAGTCTTTGTGTTTGTCTACAGTTTTAGTGTTTGTGTACAAGAAATAGCTGTGTTTGAATCAAGTCCATATTATGTTTCAATGAGATAAAATTGCGTGAAGGTAGTTGATTTAAGCTGACTACTATGTACTGACTAATGACTAATTCTGCTCATATAAAATAATGTAAGCGACAGATCTGAATGAAATTTGGTCTTCAGCACCCTTTTGACTTTGATAAGTTCCTTTTGCGGATTGAAGTTTGGGGAGGCTTTAACTAAAACGATTGCAATAATTTTAATGCTATTTTTGGTATGTTGGGAAAATATCACTCTTTATTGGTTAATGAGTAACAGTGCAAACGGACTACCAGAAATAATCGACAAAACAAATATTAATGATATACGGAACGTGCTACTTATTGTTGATGTTTGAATGCAAACCGGCAAACGTTAAAAGTTATATGATTGAAGTCATCACTCCAACAAAACTATAAAAAAATTATCTTTTTCTATTCAATATTTTTCGACCAAACTTGGCCAGATAATAGATAACTGACCACTGACAAAATTAAGATGCTACCAAAGAAAAACCGACAAGGGTGAAATAACCCGCCAAAGTTTCAATCAATCAAAGTAATGATATCACAGCAAAAATGGCTGCCACTAAGTTGTCATATTAGTTGCCAAGCTAATCCCACCGACCAATACTTCACATGTTAAATGAAAAACTTGAGCATTGCTATGGGTTGTACCATTCGTCAGGTTTTTCTTTTAACTTTTGATCTCATAGTCGGAGGGATTAGATTGGCAACTAATGTAGCAACTTGGTAGCAGCCATTTTTGGTGTGATATCATTACTTTGATTGTCTAAAAATTTGCGGGTTATTTCACTATTGTGAGTTTTGTTTTAGATAACACTAACTCTAACAAGCATGGCCAGGCTTATATCATAGGTGTGACGTCCATTTTTCATATTCACTTGTTTCAGTGCAAGTCATCCTCTTCCCCTCTTCCCCATAGAAACTTATTTGAATGAAACTTTTATAAAGTCACAAGAATTTATTTTAAACCTAAACGAAAAAGTTCATTGTTAAATAAACTAAAGCCGGAAAATGCACATACATAGTAAACACACAACGTACAAGAATTATGTCTATTCCATCATTAGATTTCATGTAGAATAAAACAAAACACAAACTGCCGTATCACACTCAACACAAATACCCGTTCGACAGTTACATTCTCAATGACGAGTTGTGCGTATGAAGAAATGGCCATCTGGAGACTGATCCTTTCCAAAACCTGGCTAAGAAACTAAAGAACAACAATATGGCTCACACAACAAGTTACACCGCACGCCAGTATCTAAACCATGGTTACACCATCGTCAGCGACAATAGCTTTGCATCGCGGCTGCTGTTTCAGGTCCTCTATGCCAAGTTAGAAAATGTCACTGCAGGAACATATGAACCAATGCCATCAAAATGATGCACGAGTACATGGACGATTTACGAAAATTAGAGAAGGAGCGCAAACGCGACGACAGTATCCTGAGTCACAGCTGCCAACTACTGCTGAGCAACTGGTGCGATACCATGGTCATTGTTCTACTCAGTGCCCATGTGAACCATCGGACGACTCGTCGAGGTCAGAAATGCCTAGTCACTTACCTACTGGCAGCCACGCAATTCATGAATGGCTTGGGCACGGATAATCACCTCATCTTCTTGTGTTAAATCATCAGGAAAATGACACCACTACCTCTTCTTCCAGAAACTCAACCAGATTCTCGTAAACAACAGGCTCAACATGATCATGGTGTGTGGAATCAAAATTAAAGTCAAACGCCCTATCTTTCTAAATGAAGAGTGCTCACCAATCAATTCATCTGTCGAGTATGCAAGGCACACCTGATCAGACTTCCACCCACCCCCTGCACCAGTCATCGCCACGAGAAGAGTACAAGGAGCAGCAGATGCCAGGTGTGCAAGAAGTTCCAACAGGAATGGCACGAGACCATCTCGTGGTGCACCACATGTCTCACGAAAATCTGCCCTGATGACAGTTTGAACATAAGGTTCCCTGTACGAACCTGTTAGCAGTTGCATCAAGACCTTCTGGATCCCAAATTTTAGGCAGATTTTGTTTACTCAAATGTTTAACTCATTCACTTTGTAACACCAGTTCTGTAAACTAGTCGTCGCTGAATAAAAGTTTATTGGTTGTCACTGGGCTTACAAATTCTGTTCTCACTTTGGTTGTGCTTTGCCTAACCATCACTAAATTTTGGAAAAAATAAAGAACCCCAACACCCAC